>JAXHKQ010000003.1:0-185317 GCA_038407185.1 Chalaropsis ovoidea
GTGCTTGTGTCCATGTCGCCAGATAAGAAGGGGACCACGGACACGGGGTTCATGGGCGAGGAGGAGCAGCGTGAGCAGGTGGCCCAGCTGGTCGAGATGGAGTTTGACCCCGATATGGCGCCGTCGTAGACCCATAGTGCTTCTCTCTTTTAAACCATCTGTGGCTGCCCTTTCTGCTGCACTCGGCCTTGTACATTCCACACATATCCATCTTTACGTCTTTGATACCTGTTCCCACCCACCACTCCAACATATACACGCACACGCACATACGCTCTCTCTCTGTCTCTTCTCTCGCTCTCCTTAACAATGTCAACACCTCCGACGCAACAGTCTCCTGAGGACTTCAACAACCTCTTCTTCCAGAGCACCGCTGCCTACTCTTCTCCCGCCATGGCCGCGCCCTTCTTCAACGGCTCTATGCCCACCACCATGCCCATGTCCTATGAGCACTCGCCGTCCGCGTTATTATTAGATGCCGGCCTCGGCGTGCAACCGTCGCCCAACGGCCTCTTCGACGACACGGCCCTGACCCGGTCTGCTTCCATTGGCTCCATGTCCAGCGCCGGCACGCCCGAATCTCAGTTTGCCTCCATGGTCATGCCCGTGGTGCCGCAGACCCAGAACCACCACCACCACCAGCAATCACAACACCAGGCCTTCCACAGCCCGCAGACCCAGCAGTGGATGCCGATAAACACGGGCGCCAACAGCCTGGGGCTCAACTTTAGCCAGAACGAGTACCAGCTGGCCTCCACGGCCGCCGAGTTCAACCCCGTGTACCACAGCGTGCCCATGGCGCAAGATCTTGGCAAGCAGCCGGGTTTTGGCCCTTCCGGTGGTAAGTCTCAACGCTCCCTCGCTCCCTGGCTCCCTCGCCCCCCCATCGTCCAATCACACAGCCCAAGGCCCGACCCCGAGTCAAGCAATGCCATGTTCGTCATCAGGACACCTGCTCCCTGAAGCCCCCGCCCCACATTTCCTTTAGCGCTCTCTCTAGCGCTGTTTCTTGCTGCATTAGCGGCCTTCAGTGGCCTTCAGAGGCCTGAGTGACCCCAAGCGCCCTAAATTCGGACGTGTCGGCTCCCTGGGTCCACTGTTGGCTCCCTATTTGTACCCCAAGCCCGCCCACAGCACCAGTTCTCATCTTCTTTCCTTTCCTCCTTTCCTCCTTTCCCATCCTCACCACAGTCGACGCTGCTATCGCTACCTCCATCCACCCGCCTGCTTCTTTGTACCCACCGCTAACATGGACCCGTTTCTCGCCTGGACAGTCGCCGACCCCCTCATGATGGCTAACGACGGCCACATGGCCATGCCCATGAACTCCATGCACTTCGCTACGCCCATGCCCACCAACAACGGCATGACCTCTCCGCAAATGGTCCCCACGTCGCCTATGGGCACCGTCTACCCGCAGCACAACGTCTTCCCGCAGCCGCCGGCACCGCTGCAGCCGTACTACGGCTCCAGCTCGTCGCGACGACACAGCACCATCACCATCGGCTCACCCGGCGCGCTCAACAGCGACGACAACGGCTCGCACCAGAAGCAGATGTGCACGCAATGCAACAAAAAGTTCAAGGACCTCAAGGCCCACATGCTCACGCACCAGGAGGAGCGCCCTGAAAAGTGCCCCATTGCCACGTGCGACTACCACACCAAGGGCTTCTCGCGCCGCTACGACCGCAACCGCCACACCCTGACGCACTACAAGGGCACCATGGTCTGCGGCTTCTGCCCCGGCTCGGGGTCCAGCAAGGAAAAGACCTTCAACCGCGCCGATGTCTTCAAGCGCCACCTGACCGGCATGCACGGCGTCGAGCAGACCCCCCCCAACTCGCGCCGCCGCGGCTCGGGCGCCATGGCCCCGGACAGCACCGAGCCGCTGGTGGGCTGCGCGTCCGATGCCACGGGCAAGTGCTCCACCTGCCCGCGCCGCTTCCGGTCGCCGCAGGACTTTTACGAGCATCTGGACGAGTGTGTGCTGCGCATCGTGCAACAGGAAGACCCTGCCGAGGCCATCAACGCCCAGTGCCTGTCCACGGTCGAGAACGACAACGAGGTTGTGGCCACGCTGGAGCGCAACAAGGTACCACTGCCCAGCGAGTCGGCAACCCACAACGAGGACGACTGCTCAGACGCTGAAGACGGCATGGACGAGGCGGGGCCGGCCGACGGCGCCGACGCTCTGGATGCGTCGCTGCTCGATGGCGTCAAGACCAGCGCCACCACGTCTGCCGCCAAGGCCAAGACCAACCCCGCCAACGGCGTGCAGAAGTCACGCGGCATGACGCACTCCCGCGGCGGCATCCCGCTGAACCGCCCGCGGGGCCGCAAGCCGCGTCGCGAGTACCCGTCTTCATGGGGCTTTGACAAGGGCCAGATGAACACCAAGAAGCGCGTGCTCGCCGTCTTTGAGGGCCAGCGCCGCATCGCCAAGGACGACATGATGATCAACAACGATCATGAAGTCCGCTGGCGTCTGGCCGACGGCAACACCTACGTCACCGACCTCGACGTGCAGACCATCCGGCGCGCCGAGGGCTGGCTGGGTGCCACGGACGAAGAGAAGGGCCCGTGGATCTCAGACGACCCGACCGAAGAGGACCGCCAGACCATGCTGGCTATCATGGAGCAGCAGCGCGCGCAGCATCTCCAGCTGGCCCAGATGCAGGCTCTGAACCCTGTGTAGGCGTGGCGGCGGCGTTTCTGTCCGCGTCTCCCCCTCTTCTCTTCTTGTGTGTCCTTTTACTCTTCTCTTCTCTGTTCTTTTTATTTTCCCGCTTTATTTTTCCATCTCTTTTCTATACGGCTCGCTCGGCGTGGCCATGATGACGCGTTTACGATCTATCCACCCTTTCTATCTGTTTCTTAATATTCCAGCCTCACTGTCGATGGACGTGATCCCCGGCTTGGATACTCGGTTGCGAGATATCCGCGGCTCCATTTCCGCTTTGGTGAGACCACGGAAGAAGGCGGCACCATCTGTTGATGCCTGTCTCGTCTCTTCCCTTCGCTTATCTTGTTCTTCTCTCTGCTTTTTGTTATTTCCTTTTCGTCTTGACGGTTCTCGGTGCTTGATACGGGATAGAGGGCCCATCGGCAAAGCCCGGCTTCCCGACTGGAGGGGGCTATGGGGAGGGGGCAATACAGTAATACTACTAGGGAATCGGCGTTCTTGTTCTCTGTGCTGGTGGGGGCTTGGTTATCTTTTGTTCTTCGTTTTCTTCCTCTGTCTTATACCAAAAGGTGAAGCGCCGGTGGCATCCGCGCCCCGGTTCTCGTGGTGTTTATCTTTTTGATCTTTTTTGGGTTGTTTTGTTTCTTGGTACAGCGTTGATACCACTGTTACTTGTGGCAAGCGGGTTTTGGGATGCTGCACGGCGATTTGTATCACAATACAGGCGTCGGTATACGATGGCGCATATTATGAAAAAAATATTCATCATTTAAAGTGAAGCTTGGTTCCTTATCTCGTGATCCCATCAAACCGTGTCTGTCTGTTCGGGAAGGAGGGGCAAGGCTGTTGTGCGACGCGACACTCACAGCGTTTGCTTCAGCCTTGCCCCACCAAGGCTCCTCTCCGGCCTCAATTTTCAGCCTTTGCCTACTGAGCCACCCCGTCGCAGCATTTCATCAACCCCCATCGCAAAGTCATCTGTAAATTCAACATTACTTGGTCATTGCGAAATCACTCGTCGGAAAATGGCTCTCACTTCGCGCATCACCCTCGTTGGCCCCGACTCCGAAATCGAGGACATCTTCTCCTCCAGTATCGGCGTCATCTTCCCCGATGACATCATCAACCAGCACGGCGACAACGACCACGGTCTGTCCTACGCCAGCCCCTTCCTGCCCAAGCCGCTGGCCATTGCTCTCAACAAGCCACAGGGCGACAATAGCCGCCGCCTGTTCAGCCACTACCTGTGGAACGCCAGTCTGTTGCTGGCCGAATACGTGGAGCGTGACTCGTTGCCTGCCGCGTCAGAGCAGCATCGCCAGGAGAAAGTCAAGGCCCCGTCTACTGAGCCGCAACCATTTGGCGTGCCGGAGGGCCACTTCGATATCCGCGGTAAAAGCACCCTCGAGGTGGGCGCCGGCACTGCGCTGCCGAGCATCATGGCTGCGCTGCTGGGTGCGCGCCATGTGACTGTCACCGACTACCCTGCCCCCGAACTCCTGGTCACCCTGAAACAAAATGTTGTGCGGAACAGCGTGCCGGCAAACTCGCCAGTACCAGACGTCTGTATGCCAGCCGACAGGCTGGAAGTCTTTGGCCACGAGTGGGGGGTGTTCCCCACCGCCGAAGAGGACACACAGGCCTTGCGCAAGCACTCGGTTGATCGCATGTTTGTCGCAGACTGTCTATGGATGCCATGGCAGCACGAAAACCTGCGGGTGTCGATTGGGTATTTCCTCGCCATGGACGCTAGTGCGAGGGCGTGGGTCGTCGCCGGCTTCCACACTGGCAGAGAGAAGATGAGAGACTTCTTCGACGCTGGCGAGTTGCGCAAGGAGGGCCTCGAGGTCGAAAGTATCTGGGAGCGGGACTGTGATGGCATCGAACGCGCGTGGGTGTGGGACCGAGGCATTGAGGACATCACAGAGCGGAAGCGCTGGCTGGTGGTGTGTGTGCTCAAAAGAGTGTGAGCCAATCAAGGACATGTGTAATAGATACATCACGAGCATAAAGGAAACAAGCCAGCTTTATGGGGAAATGAGCACATCGTGTAATTATAAGTCACCCCCTACCACCAACCCGTCGACATGACTGACCCATGACAGAGCACTATGCCGTAGTCTCCCCCTCCTTTGCCTCTTTCACTACCGGCCCTGCTCGGGCCCGTGCCTCGATCAACTCTTCAGATATCCTCAAGCCCTGGGCTGCACATAGAGCCTTCTGCACCATGGCCTGGTGGCGTTCTTTCACCATCCTGCGCAGGGCCCCGATAACAAAGGGTCCAAGAGGCTCGAGTGGCCACGAGTCAGGGACTCTCTCCAGAACCTGCTTGAGCTCGAACCAGGGGCCATATCGTTCCAGCAGCGCACTGGTTTGTTCGACTCTGCGGACGGGGTTTTCAATGACCAAGAACTCTGCAAGCAGGATGAGAAAGAGACTCTTCTGCTTCTCAAACAGCGCCTCGCTATCTGCAAATTCGTCTTGGTCGTCTACCGAGTCAGTTGTGGGGAAGTTGTGGTTCGTAGGCGATGACAGGGTTTGCTGCAATGCCGAGTATCGTGAAGGACTGCCATATATGCTCCGGCCTCCCCGGACGCAATATGTTACTGCTGTGTCATAGTCGCCGAGTGAATGGACCAGGAGCCGAATGGCTTCCGAGTGTTGTTTTGCCTTTCCCGCAAGAATAATCGTCTCAGGAACAAGCAGGTCGCCTGGGAGCTCGGCAATGCGGCGGTGGATGGCTTCAGCATTGTATCCTCTGGCTGTGCTGAGCAGCTGCAATAGCCGGAGTCGGTTGCGCCATGCCTCGTCACCGCCTTGCACCAGGTTGTCTGCGAGAAAGCGTCCGTATGAAGGCTTTGGAGGTTGGAGTGCTCTGTACGCCGTATATGTTGTTGCAAGGGCCTCTCTGTTCTCTTCTGATGCCTGTAGGTGGCCAACAACAGAGTCAAGAAAGTAGGAAATGAGGTCATTGATGTACAGGCTGTGGCCCTTGGTAAAGACCATGTGCTCCAGGTATGCCTTGACAGCACCCGGGGCTTTGGCTTTAAGCATACTGACAACAGCCGTAGGTTCAAAACGAGGGCCAACGACGCCGTTCTTGGCCTTTTTCTCCTCGGCAAAGATTTCAACACCGAGAGCTGGATTCCGGTTTGCAAGCCAGAGACCATATTCACGAACCAGGTCCAGGTTACTGACCTTGGAGAGATAGTCTCGTACCCTTTGCTCTCCATCCATGAGCTCACCGCCCTCGTCGGCCTCGCCTTCCACAATGCGTCGCCATGTGCCCAGGACCTCTCCAGCCATTTTGCGGCTTTGGTACAGGCGACTGAGGACAAATAGCCGGTTGTAGGCCTCGAGCATTTCCACGGCACGGTCAAAGCAGTCGATCCCCTTGTCAACTACCTCATATAGCTCGGCTCTGGGGCTTCGGCTGCTCTTGGCCAAGCCCACCGGCGAGTGCTGATCGATTTCAAGGAGGACCAATAGCAAAGCAGCATCGACTGTTTGAAAGACTTCTTTTTCGCCCGCAACACTGCCGAACCCCTTTCTTTGACGCCAGGCCACGAGGAACCTGCGTAGAAAGTGCAACACTTGAGAGGACAGATGCTCAATGGCAGGCATTGGCTTTCCTTGGTCAACAGGAGTCGGCTGATCTGAGAGGTAGCGAATGGCGGCTTCTCTGACTCCGCCAAACACCCATATGCCCATCCTGCTCTCGATGATTTCGTTGCAAACGCCAGGAATGAGGGATAGGACTACACGAGGGTCCAGCGCGCTATCCACCAATGTCTCCTCTAGATTTTTAATCTCGGCATCAGAAAAGGACAGATCCGGGTCTTGTGCGGCATCCAGGAGCTCAAATAACACTACCAGTCCGGCCCGTTGACGCAGGTAGTTGAAGGTGAGAAACTCCAGCTCCGACCGGGCCTCGCGGTTTTTAAATGACTCCACAAGGGCAAAGCCTGGCCGTTGGTTCGTTGCCGGTTTGGTTTCCGTCTCGGGGGCCATGCTCGAGTGTAGCTCGGCCTCTAATCGCAGCAGTAGAGGGTTCCGTATCGCCCACCAAATATGACTGCCAGCCCAAACTGCTATGCATGAAGCGCCATTTGCCAACCTCTGCACAAAGTCTCTTTCATCCTTGACTCGCTTCTCCTCCCAGTTCCTGGGTGTCTGTTCTTCGTCAGATCCATGCACCTCTTCCGGCTGCCGGTCGTTTGGAGACAAATCCCGAAGCGAGAACACAGTTTCGCCCTTCTTCCGTTGCTCGAATGGGAAGAACCTCTTCTGGCCAAGCTTTTCGACAATCTCAGGAAACGTTACCTGGCCACCATCTAGCAAGGTCTTGACGCCTACAAGGGAATGTGAATCTTGTGCTATTGGCGGCTCGAGCCACTGCTTTTCGGGCACGGCTTGAGAGCCTGCGTCTGTCCGTTGGATTTCCAACCCATAGTGAGGACCGTCCCTAAAGTCACGTGACATGGATGCTATGACGTATGCCTCCTCCTCTACTGCGAAGGGAGACACTGACTGTGATAAATTCTCGGGTGGGTGTCCATTATCCACAACAATTTGCTTCGGATATCGATCAAACTTGATTGTTGGCCGCGTAGGATCACCATCCAGATTGACAAACATGCCAATCCCGGGATCCACCGGACTTGTGCCTATGACCAGAAGAAACTCTTCCTTCGTTGGAGACACAATGTGGCCCTTGAGGAAGCCTGTCTGCTTTTGCTTGTTGGTACTAGAAGTGCCGTTGGCGGGGGTTGTTGATCTCTTGGGTGTGCCTGCAGCAGACGCAGACTCGTCCTGTGGCAGTTGTAGAGTTTCTGTGCTGTCTGAATCTGTAGGTTTTGATGGTAGTGGCGGAGGTGTAGTAGAATCGGAAGCCGTATCCGAGCTAACTCTGGAATACATTGATGCACCCAAACTTGTACTCCGACTATGGACATTAGGGGGGGTCTGAGGCTTCTTATGGGCAGAGGAATTGCTTCTCACAAGTCCCTCGCCAGAGCTCCCGCCAATGGCTTGTGAGCGGCCCATATCCCCGGATGATACAGAATCATCGAGAGAGAAGATGGGCATGAGGGGGATCTTTAGTTGAAGGTCAATGTCCAGAAGGGCATAACTGCGATTGTCTGCAACACACGCAATTGAGTCTCGGCGGACAGACATGGTGCTCCCGGCAAAGTCGATATTCTAAGAAACGTCAGTACATGATTCTTGATAGGGCCTGGTGCAACCAGGCAGCCACAGACATCCAGCTCACTCACCCTCACTAGCTTGGCTTCGTCGAGAATCCGCACAACCTGGATGCGCCTATTCAACGACATCATCAAGGTCATCCCCGGCTTCCCGTCATATCCGTTCTCGTCTGGGTCTCTGCTTTCGTTCAAGTCCACGCCGCCGATCCAGTTGCAGTTCTTGACTTGCAACGTGCCCAACGCGCGGCTAAACTCGGGTAACATGTAAAAGGTGACAGTCCAGTTGCACAGCACACATGCCTTGCCGACTTTCGGGAGCAGTAAGATCTGTTGTACGCCGGGTCGTGATCCGGGGGCAGCATTTGTTGGCTCGGAATAGTCAGGCTCGAGCCGGGAGGCCATGATGAAGGATGGAGAAGACGAGGCATCGGAGGAATCGGCGGGGATGTGCACGAAATGGAGCAATTGTCCAGCGGAGGTGCCGATATACAAGTTGTTGTCTACACGGCAAAAAGAAGAAGGCGTTAGAGAAGTATCAGCAGACTGAGCCGAGAGCCGTGGTTTGGTACTAACCGTAAAATTCCACGCAGTTAATCTTCACGCCTTCTGGCATGGCTTCGGTGGCCAGCGGCACCTCGTCCATAAGTGTGCGCAGCACGAACGGGCCATCTTCTGTGGCGGCCAGAGCCGGAGCGACAGGCAGTGGCTTATCGGCGTCGGCTTCGTCTCCGGACATTTCGCTAATGTGTCGGGCGTGCGAAGGGACAAGGAAAGGAGCGAATAACGACAGGGCGGACTGAACTGGACAGCTGTTATGAACGGATGCGCATGGCTGGTCTTGCGGTGTTGATGATTGTGTGGCAGTGGGGATCTTTTCCAAACTGAAGCGCAGGTCTTTCGAAGCTACCAGCGCATTTGGCGCGTCATTCTAAGCTTCTAGCTAAGCTTCAGGGAACAAAGTGGATGATGAATGACGATGCTGTAGCCGAGCAAGGCTGTGCTCGTGTTGATGTGTGGTGGTAGCAGTGGCGAGCTTGTGTATTTTCGGAAGGCTGACAGCCTGTAGCCCTCTAAACGCTCTGTCAAATACAGGGCCTAGAGCTCTGCAGCCCATTAACGCTCTGTCAAATACATGGCCTAGAGCTCTGTAGCCCCTCTAAATGCACCTCAAGCTCAGCCTGCTTTCATTCCACGCCATAGCTCGAGTAGCCCCATGTTTTCAGAGCCAGCCAATCATAAGCGCTCGTGCCAATCCGCCATGGTCCATCGAATTCCAAACGAACACGCCGCTTCACTCTATGATGCTTGTGCTGTCCAAGAGAGTTTTGATCGCAACAATCGCACCACGTCGCTATCGAAGCCTCCGTTCATTCATTTACAGCTTGCTCAGCTTTGGCCTGTGCTTGTCTTTTTTTTCTCCACTCAAATCGCACCAATTTACCTCGCTCACGATCTGTCTGGAGCCCTGCTCTCCATCGCCCTCTGCATTCTGCATTTACGTACCAATACCGCCCATAACGCGCATTCATCGCATCTTTCTTTCACATGTCCGTCGCAGCCGACTTGGCCGCTGTTGAGGCGTCAATCTCCAACAGTGGCGCTGATGCGGGCGCTGGCAGCGCCCAGACAAACAAGTTTCAGGAGGCCATCTCGGCCTGGAGGGGTGTGTATCTCTACCAGCCAACCTCGGATGCCATAGTATCGGTAACCTAACGCTATACTGACTGTTGCACAGCTGTCGATCTTACTACTCTGGTCACCAGCCTTGACATCACTGCATCGGATATCGTAACCTACCAAAGAGACTCGACCATACAGCGCAAGGAGCTTGCGCAGAAGACAAAAGACTTTCGCAAAGGCGATGACGCCACCAAGCTTTCCGAGGTCAAGGGCCTCCTCAAAGGTGATTTTTCCATAGACTCCCGGCGCATTATTCTTGCACGCAGTACTAACGATTATCTTTACTATCTCTATTAGCCTACCAAACCTTCATCGATCTCCTTACAAATCACTCCAAAGCAGTCAACTCCAACTTCCTCAAAGCCTATACATCGCTCTCCGAAGCACCCGATCCCTATCCTCTCCTCGAAGCCTCGGTGGACTCCATGCTCGTTTCCGAAGATACACTGCCAAAGCTCACCGAGGAGAATGGCCGTCTTCAAAAGTCAATCACAAAGTTGACCTCTCAGCTTGAAGATACCGAATCGAAACTACAAACAGAGCGAGTTGCACGCAAGGAGCTCGAGGCCAATCTGGAGAAGCGTGTCAAGGATGTCGAGTCGTCCTGGACCCTCGCCATGGATGAGAAAAAGGATAACTGGGAGGCCAAGGAAAGAGCGCTTGAGGAGAAGATCGAGAGTCAAGAACACCTCATTAGTGAGATCAAGGCTAGCTACGAGGTGAACCAGCGCCTAGGGGAAGGCGCTTCAGAGCCCGCTTCCAGCTCGGGTGTCACGAGTACTGAGCTTGACATGCTGCACTCGGATCTGGAGCGGACCTCTTCCCGACTCACTGAAGTGGAGGCTCGCAACGAACAACTGCGCGTTGAGCTTGCCCAGGCCAAATCCGAAGCTTCTTCTCAAAAGTCCTCCGGCTTGCTTGAGGATGACCCAAGCTATATGCGTATGCGCAACGAGAACTCATCACTGATTCGCAAACTTGATGCTTCCCGGGTTGAGCGGGACGGCATCCGGCGTGAACTTGACGCCAAGTTTCGCAGTATTGAGCGCGAGGTTGGCCATCTGAAGGAGGAGCGCGATTCTCTCAAGAACAAGGTTGAGAAGTGGAGTGATTACGAAGACGTCAAGCAGGAGCTTGACGTTCTCAAGAGCATTGAGTTTTCTACTGGTGATGACGACGAGAGCCAGGATTGCCTTGATGCGGATGAGTCCAAGGCCAAAGGCGATACCCTTGAAAAGCTCCTGTTGGCGCGAAACAAGAAGCTCAGTGACGAGCTGACCATTCTGCGTGTATCACACCAAGACTTGCAGACAAGGCTTCAGACTTTGCAGAATGATATGGCGGCTACCAAGGGCGAGCTAGTCAAAGCTCAAACCCTAAACGAGAAACTCGAAAACGACCTGTCTAACTTCCAGGCCGAACCTACCAACCATTTTTCTTCGGGGGCCTCAGTTGCTGGCACATATGTTAGCCGCTATTCTCCCTCAGTGATGGGTGGTCGCAAGGGCCGTGTATCGCCCACTTCATCCATCATCAGCGGTATGCCCGGGGAACGCGAATCATCTTTTGGCTCCTTGGTTCCCGGTAACAGTGCGACCAATCCCCAGGCTGCTGGAATTCTGCCCATGATCACCGCGCAGCGTGATCGCTTCAAAAAGCGCAACGTTCAGCTCGAACAGGAGCTACACGAGACACACCGCACCGTCTCTTCCCTGCGCCAGGAAGTCGCATCTCTGCAACGCGACAATCTCAACTTGTATGAAAAGACGCGCTATGTATCAACATACAATCGCGGCGGCGGCGGCGGCGGCGCAAGCCATGCCACTACATCATCTTCGGCTGCCGCTACCGCGTCTTCAATGAACGCAAACCCCTCGGCGGTCAACATCGGGAGCACGGGCAACCCCGGAATCGCACTCGACCGTTACCGCAAGGCCTACGAATCGAATATCTCGCCCTTTGCGGCGTTCCGTGGTCGCGAGTCCGCCCGGGCTTATAAACGCATGTCTCTCCCCGAGCGCATAGTCTACTCTATTACACGAATGGTTCTCGCGTCACGAACAAGCCGCAACTTGTTCGCAATGTACTGTTTCGCGTTGCACCTCCTCGTCTTCTTTGTCTTGTTCTCGATGGACGAGTCAACAGCAGTGCCGCTACACGCGACCAGCAGCGACACGGACTGGAATACGAAAGCAAAGGTGAACGGCGCGCTACCTTGAGTAGGATTGATTTTTTGCTTGTGTTGAGTGTAATTTTTGTCTGTTGCGTTTTTTGGGATAGCCGGTGTTTTTTTTCGGGTGTCAAATTGCAATTCATTTCATTGATACTTGGAAGTTTGACTATTGGTGAAGTGTTTGCCATGACATCATACACAAATACTCATGAAGCTGAGTCTAGACCCTAACCCTCACCACATTGACGAACGGTCATGGGGACGGCACCAAGCTTTGCAAAAGGCCACTGCTTGTTCTTACTGTTGGCATGGCTTTCCACATCTTGGGTTTCATGGCGTTCACAGCTCAGCCGCGGAGCCAGATGAGGACACTCTGCCATAGAACCAGTACCTAGAAGCCTTGTTAGACACATGCCAGTCGGGGTCACGAAAGACAACTCACTCTGCAGAATATTCAACCGTAAACTTGGGCTCCAAATCCTCGCAAGTAGAAGGCGGCGAGCCACCCACGGTGTTGACGCGGTAAATCTCACCAAACGACGCATCAAAGCCGTTTCTCACGATGAGTTTGAGCCATGCCACAGCCCTTTCGCCCACCTGGCCTGTTGATGCTGTACTTGGTGCTGGCACAGAAGAGTTCACGGCAAACTGCGCGCTACCCAGGCCAATGTGCTCCAGAGAAAAGAAAGGCGCGTTCGCTGTGCTGTTGAGCGCCTGGAAGTAGTGCACTCCGGACGACTTGAGGCCAGTAGGACCGAGCCGGTGTTGGCCAAGAGCTTCCCAGTCGCTCAGGGCAAAGTGCACGGCAACCTTGGGTATGATGGTGTTGAAGTCCGGGTATAGTGTGCTTGGGCAGGTGGTGTTGAAAAGCGCAGCAACAGCACCGGCAGCCTTGGGCACTGAGGAGGAGTCGGGAGTCGCGCACGTGTAGTTTTGGGTTCCTCGCCCAACGGCAATATGGACAAGAGAGAGGTCGGCAGATACATCAGGAAGTGTGGCTACACACAAGTGATATAGGGTTAGGGTTTATATACTATCATGGAGACGGCGGCTAACTCACATGAGGGAAGGATGGCCTGCGAGGGGTTGCATGCCGGGGCAGAACCAAGGCTTTTATAAGTCTGGACTTTGTGGGCAAGGAGATTGAAGTATTCGGAGACAGCATCCAAAGCATCAAGCGGAGTCTTGTCCAGGACAATATCCCGATCGTTAGATGGGGCTGCAGCTACAGAAGCAGCCGCAGCGGCAAGAGTGTAGATAGTAGAGAGCTTCATGTCTTCGGGGATGGGCAAAATAAGAACAAATAAGAACAAATAGAATAAAAAGTCAAAAATTATGTAATAGAAGGTTGAAGTGAGCGAGACGAAGAGAAAGTCTCGATGAAGAAAAGAATTCAGGCAATGATGAGCGTTTACTGGCGGGGGATGTCACCGCGATATATACCCGATCTTCACTCTCGATGCGAGTCAACGGGCAAGCCATTCCTCCTGCATGCCATGCCATCTTTCCGGCGCCTAGAACTCGCTGATAACTGTGGTCTATCCACGTGGTGTCCTCGCAACCCAAGCCTATCCCTTTCATTTTGGCTTCTACTGCGGGCTGTCGCACCCATGTCGTGCAACCCCCCGACTGGTAGCGCCGGCGCTTAAAACGCCCATGTTGCATTTTGCGGTGGACGTACTTGAATACAGGGCAGTGGAATGGCTTCATAGGCGGGAGCTTTCTGTTCTATGGCCAGAAAGCTCGGGCAAGACGCCCGCATGCAGATTTCTTGACGGCAGCCTTGGAGACGGCGTCTTTGGAGTGAGAGAGGCACTTGGAGTACGTTATGCAGTAGAGACAGCGTGCAAAGTGTCAAGAGGCGGCGGGCAAGCAAACCTCATTATAGTCTTTGTTACCTACAAATACAGGCCCAATCGTCACTCATAACTGGCCTCCAGACACAGGGTAACTGAGCCCCTTGTCACAAAGGAAGATGGCTGTCTTCATAGGCTCTGCATCGTGACATGCTGGATGCAAGCGAGTGTTTGACAGCGGTGTAGGAACTGACAGCCAACAAATCGCCTCGGCTTGACATGGGTAGACTTAAATTTCCTTGTTCATTCTCACTCTCACTCAAGACCGAATGTGCTTTCACATCGAAACACATTTATCTGGGCATCTCCATCACATTTGGTTAGGGTTAGCAGCTTGCGTCCTCGAAGCGACAATGTAACCCCTATAACTGTGGTCTTCCCTGCTCATACCGCTGTAAGTGTTCTAAAAATACACAACGCAGCCCTTAGCCTGCCAAGTTTCTTCAACCCCACAGCCTAGCTAGCTTCAAGGGCAAGCGGTTAAGGGAGAAAACTTTGGGCTAGGGCCGCTTAGTGGCATTCGTGCAACGTCAAAACTGATGTTGGAATTTTCAACGTCATCTCACACTTATAAGTGCCATCTGGCGATATTCGCACGCACATTAGCAGGTCTTTCATGAGAAATCGAGAAGTCATGTCTGCCTTCTTGACCAAACCCTTGCTCTGCAAGAGGAGAATTACATCGGCACCCACATACGGTAACGAGAATTGCAGCCCCACATTAACGCGTCTTGAGTTGCGTGACGCGTAGTTCGCTCCTGTAGAAAACAACAACGGTAGGCAGCCACTATGTAGAGCACGAGCCATCTTTTCCCTATTGAGACAAGTTGTAAGATGAATAGGCGAAGTCAACAACAACATGTAAGATGAATAGAGAGCTCTACCCTGATGGCTTGTAGGACGGGTTCTTTCCTATTTGCTATTGAGCTTACGCGACATGGGTTCCTTCCTTGTTAGATTGGTCCGGGAAGTAAACAAAATGGCGTGATAGAGAGGGATTGTACCCGGAAGGTACTTTTGAGTGCCATAACTCGGGAGGCTGGTATCTTCCTCGCTGGTCTAGACACTAGTGTTGAATGAATAGCCAGGAAACTCAAGGCACGGACCAGCTTGGCTAGAGAGGGAGGGTATAGTGCCTCTTGACTGGCTGCAAGTACGCTCCTTCCTCGCTAGAATGTAAACAAAGGCACATCGAGGAGCTCGGGCCAACATGTTGTTGTTTGTTGTATGTTGTATGGTACGATGCGGTGTTCAACATTGGGAGCCTGTAGTGGCGTATTTACAACATATCTGAGTGACCAATAAACATCAATCAAAAAAAGGCCGTGGTATAGTGTCTTCTTTTGATTTGCTGCAGGCGAACAGACTATGTTGCCGGGCTTACTTGGTAGAAGGGGAGGGAGAGGGGGTTTGCGAAGGAGAGTTACACCCCCCCTTCCTGTGCTAGATTCCGAGGTTACAAGGGAGAGACAGTGCGGGAGGGCCCGCCTAGGGAGTGGAAAGATCGACAAACGGCTTTAAGCGACGAGTACTACATCATAGAAGTAACAATGGCCTGCAACTTAATCTGAACGTCAGCTATGTAGTCCATACACACTAGTAGCAACAACTAAAGCTGAGCCTCAACATGGTCTATATACACCGTAGTAACAATTGAACAAGATCAAATCAAGAGGCACAGTTGCTGGCTTTCAGCGCCTACTGTGTAAAGGGGCGTGTGGACTACTATAACAGTAGCTACTCAACAAGTCCAGTGCCATCCTCAAAAGAACGACCTGGAACGCATCGACTAGTTAGAATATGGAAGTGGTCGCATGACTTTCCCTCAATGGCGCCATAGCAACAACCAAAAAGGGTCTCTATTGAACAGACAGATCTGGTCAATAGGAAATAAATGGCTGGGGAAGCAGCGTTGCCTCGGTTGACCGTGACAACAACAAAGCAGGTACCCAAACGGGATTGAACTGGCGCAATCAGTGGGAATTTCGGCCAATGGCAAGTGAAGGCACGCGATGTAAACATTGGTAGTTGCTCCGCACAATGGCCAGAGGCTTCCAATCTGGGCCCTCGGCGCGGGATTGGTCAATATCTGTAGGCTGATTGAGAGGAAGTTACCTAAGCAGCAACTGCCTCCAAACGTCTATAAAGAGGTGGCCGCCCTTCCGCTTTTCCTCATTCTTTCCAAAACTTTGTTCCTCTTACAACACCAGTTCTCGCAGCTACCAAACCATTCACCGTTACCACATTCACAAACAAACACATTTTCAAACACACTCAAACACACACACACACACACTTCTATCTCATACAATGTCTACTTCTCAGCAGTCATCGTCTTCTACTTGGCTGGCTCTGCCCGGAACCAAGCTTTGCCAGCTTTCCGAGCATTGCCTCGACCTCGTCCCTCCTTTCTCCACGCTTCGTCCGTATCTTCGCGCCCTTCTGGCATTTGCTCGACCTGATCTCAAGACACTCAACCACACTGAGGAGTTCTATGATCACCTGCTATCGATACTGCCTGTGACCGAAGAGCAGAAGAAGGCCAAGGCCATGATGTACCTCGTTGCCAAGAATGCCGCCGAGTCTGCTTTGTACAAGGCTGCGATCCGCCTTGAAAGAGAGGCTGGGTGGCGGTACATTGTGGAAAACCCCCGTCCTATCGAGGTTTCTCGCGCCACCAGCAAGAGATTCCGTGAGCGCAGTTCTCGCAGCCGCTTTTTCGCCAAGATGGAGTCTCTTGAGGCCAACTCCGAGGAGGAGGCTAACACTGAGCTTCAGACTGGTGGCCTGGCGCGTTCGAGTGCTCTGATTAAGCGCGATCACTCCACCGCCCAAGAAGATCCCCTCGGTGCTGTTACCACGCCGAAGTCTGTCCTCAAGAACGTGACTGGCAGCGCCCGCCGCGAGACCAGACGGGTCCAGTTCAGTGATGCCGATGTCACTCATGAGATTCCCTCTCGTGAAGACGAAGGCAACATGGTAATCACCTACACCGTCGCTCGTCCTGGCTTTGACTTCCCTGAAGTTCTTGAGGAAATTGATGAGTTTATTGACCGCCCGCACTTGCAGCACCAGCGTTGGCTCCAGACCCCGATCGAGTACACTCCTGTCGATGATCATGAGGCCTTCCAGTCTTTCCGCTCTTGCAACAACACCCCCCGTACCCGTTATCGCAACTACCGCGAGGAGTTCAAAGCTTCTAACCGCCCGCGCCAGCCTCAGCCCCAGGCTGAGGTTGAGCTCCAGTCCCACCCCCGTCCCCAGCCCCAGACTCGTCGTGATACTAACAACGCTCGCCGCAACTACCGTGAAGAATTTAGAGCTGCTCCTGCTGCCCCCGCTCCCGCTCCCGTTCGCCGCAACTACCGCGAAGAGTTCAGAGCTGCTCCTGCTGCCCGCGCTCCCGCTCCCGCTCGCCGCAACTACCGCGAAGAGTTCAGAGCTGCTCCTGCCGCCCCGGCTCCCGGTCCTGCCGCCGCCCCGGCTCCGGCTCCGGCTCCCACTCCCCGCAACTACCTCCCTGACTTCGGAACTCCCCCCAACCGTCCCCGCTCCCAGCTCCGCGACTACCGCATGGAGTTTAGAACTCGCCCCAACCGTCCTCGCACCCAGGGCCGTGACTACCGCACGGAGTTCAGAGCTAACCGCAACAACTAAATCACTTTGATTGTACTGACCCCTCCTTCCAGTTTTTGACGCGTCCCGCGAGCTTGTCGTTGTTTCAACGCGTCTTTTGGGTACTTGCAATACCCAACAAAGCGCGTTGCAACTACTTGAACTGGCCGCGGTGCTCAGTGACTTGAGCAGCTGCTACCAGAATCCAGAGCTAAGTTACTACCCTTTCTTCACTCCCCCGCCTTGGAGCTTAGGTTCCGTTCGTCCGCGTTGGAAAACATCTTTGCAACTGCCTCAAACCTCTTCTTGATGCTATGAACCCCATGGACCCTTTGTTGGAGTTGATGACGCACAGTTGTCTCTCCTGTTCCCCATGGTCAGTTCGGGAAACTGCCATGTTTCCCTTCGGAATTGACGGCTAAACGCGTCTTTCTCAGTGTGGGAGTTGGCGTTCGAAAGATCGCCTCTGCCGTTTGCTAAGAGGAAGTTGCGGCTTTTGTGGAGATGTTGCCTTTGCTGATGTTGCCCTTATTTCCTTCTCACTTGGTGATACGAAGTTGCTAACCATAGATACCCGCGCACCTCCCAGGCCGCGCCGTCCTTGCTATGTACTTTAGATACATGCCATCCAACAAGCTAAGTTTCCCTTTACCTTCCGTTTGTCAACCCCAGCTAATAGACTTTGTAGATCACAAAATACTCACAATTATTTTTCTTTGCGGTAATTAACCTTCTGCCCCAACTGATGAACGAACATGACTACTAACCTCGTGTCTTCCCCTAACTCGTCCACCTTTTTTTCTTTTCCCTTTTTTTCTCCCTTTTTTCTGCTGGCCTCTCCTATCACGCGGCTCTCGGCAAGTACATATAAACACACTGTTTTGTTCAAGCGCCATGCTAATACGTGCTAGATGCCAGTGACTTGGATTGAGGAGGCGTTGTCTCGGCTTGTGCCACGAGCACTGTGGGGGATTTCAGGGTATGTGTAACACCAATTCCACGCTAACACACATAACTAACGTTGATGATAGATTGAGTTGAATCGGCGTTTTATTCGGTTTTATTTGCTTTTTCATGTCTTGTTTTTCGTTCTGTTTTGCTTTGTTTCGTTTTGCTTTGCTTTGCTTTGTTCTGTTTTGTTTGGTTTTGCTTTTTTATTGATTTCTTTTCTTTCAACATGCATTTGTGTTATTGTCTTTCAAATTTACTTTTCTTTTGCCTTTCAAATTCTTCCTTTTCTTTTTCGTGACCATGTTTGCCTTTTTGTTTTATCTTGAACCATTCCCATCTCTATAACTACACAGGTATGTGCCTTAAACTCTCTTTTGTCTACAAGACTTTTGACTGACACCTCCTTGTAATATGCTGAAATCATGTGCTATGCTTTAAAGTGAAAGATAAGTTTGCCCTAGCTCTTGACAACAGTTTGTGTAACCATAACGACTAACACGTGAATATCTCGCCGTGACATGACTTCTGTAGATGCAGATAAAATATAAGTGACCTACCTTTCTATGTATCTAAACATTATCAAGGCTAATACTTAAATGCTAGTTATCAGGGGCTAGATGTCTCGAGATATCCAGCCCTAATAGTGACCGAAGCCATGATGAAGGTAAGTCAACTCTCTGCTATCATGCTGTAAATTTGTGAGCAAACTACTACAGTCTCCCTTTTCTTCCTAGTCTTGTGAATGCTAGAGGGCGTGGCTTGGTAAGTCATCAGTTACACACCCTTTGATACATTTGTTGGTCTCATTACTGTCGTCATTATTCTATTCTAGATTCAAGCCCAGCATTCGCTTCTATTTCTTGGTACGTATCATCTCTGTTATATATTCTCGGTTGACTCTAGCATCTTCACTTAGGAAAGCCCCATAGACTTGTGAGCCCTTGAATCATTGGCAAGTGTCTCCTCTCCTTCTTCATTTCCGCGTTGACTCTCTCATCTACACTACAGCTGACGGTGAGGAGCATGAGTTTGTGATGATACATTGGTACGTACTATCTTGAATCCCTCTTTTTGATTTCCAATAATGCTGGCTTCAACACTAGGTACAGTTTATGCCTGAGTGTCTACCTGCTATAACTATGTAACCCCCCCTTGTTTAATTATAGGTTGACTCCAGTGACTATCACAGACATTAGGATATCAAACGGGGGAGGGTAGGATCCAATTGAACCTTTGGTACGTATACCCGACTTCATATTTTCTTGGTTGACTCTAGCATGTACACAGTCGTGCATTAAGAGATACCTTCCTATGTACAATTCTTCGGTATGTAACACTCTCCACTCGCTGTATTGAATTGACTCTATCATCCGACCTGATAGCCACCGACATAGGGCTGGCCTAGTCTGAGTTCTTGGTACGTATATCCTTCTGGCCTGTGGTTTCGACTAAGTCTATCATTTGCCTAGGTAGACTGGAGTAGCGTTCCCAGCTATGTGTTCTCTTGGTATGTATACAAATTGTTTCCCTTGCGCATGTGTATGATCGGTTCTATCATTTGTTTAGTTTTGCAGACATAGCTTGGAGCTCCCACTATATCGGTATGTATTCTCTTCCTCCGCTCTATACTTTGTTGATTCTATCATCTACCTAGAAAAGCCTGGCCTAGGCTCTTCATTAATTGAAACCTCGGTATGTAATCTCTCCCTCCCATTTATACCTGATTGACTCTATCATCTATCTAGGAAATTCAGGCCCAAACTCTTCGTTTGTGTATATCTCAGTATGTGATATCTGCCTTCTATCTATATTTCGTTGACTCTATCATCTATGTATGAAAGCCGACCCAAACTCTTCTTCACCGATAACTCGGTAGGTAATCTCTCCCTCACATCTATACTTCATCAACGCTATCATCAATCTAGGAATATTAAACCCAAACTCTTCATTTGTGGATATCTTGGTATGTAATCTCTCCTTCTTGTTTATGCTTCACTGAATCTATCATATATCTAGGAAAGCCTGGCCCAAACTCTCCTTCGTGGATAACTCGGTATGTAATTTCTGCCTCTTGTTTATACTTCGTTGACTCTATCATATATCTAGAAAAGCTAGGTCCAAACGCTTTGTCTATGGATATCTCAGTATGTAATCTCCCCCTCCCATTTATACTTGTTTGACTCTATCATCTATGTAGGAAAACCGACCCAAACTGTTCTTCACAGATAACTCAGTAAATATTCTCTCCCTCCCCATCTATACCTCATTGACTCTATCATCTATCTAGGAAAAGAGACCTGAACCCTCCTCTGTGCATAACTCGGTATGTAAAATCTTCCTCCAGTTTATACTTCATTGACACTATCATCTATATAGGAGAACGATGCCCAAACCTTTCGTTCGCTCATATCACGGTATGTACTTTCTCTCTCCCCATCTATACTTCATTGACTCTATCATGTATCTAGGAAAAGAGGCCCAAACCTTTCGTTCGTCTATATCTTGGTAAGTGACATATTCCCAACATTTCGCTTACTTGAGGCTGGCATCTACCCTGACAGATACCATCTAGGCGAGTGTTCCCACTTGAAGATGTTTCTAGTACGTTCAATTTGTCTCCTTACTTGATTCAATGACTCTGGCATCTGCGCATAGACAAAACCCCATCAATAATTAGAGCTTTACACCCGCGGTATGTATTCCCTTTTCTACTATAATCTTGGTTGACTCTGGCACATGTACTAGGCGTAACGCTGGAGCGTGAACTACATTTCCCGGTATGTATGACCCCCTCCCCAAACGTGTTGTACGTTGATTCTGGCCCCTTTGTATAGGCGCAAGTATGGATTATCGGCCGTTCCAGAATATCTTGGTATGTATTTTCTACAAATTTATATTCCTGGTTGACTCTATCATCTACACGCAGATAACTTCTAGCCCAACGGACGTCTACATCTCCTACTTTGGTACGTATTCCACGCTCCTCTTCATTGCTCGTTGACGCTACCAGATACAATATAAGAGAGACTCGACCGAAAAGGCTGTCTCGTTTAGTATGTCTACCTAGCCCTCTGACACATCACACAGTTCACCCTAGCATCTACACCCAGGGAAGTCCAAAGCTCAACCAGTGGGTTTACTTTTACTTGTAAATCGTGGTACGTGTTTCCCGCCCCCATCGATGATTTGAGCTAGCATCTACATAAAGACAACTGGCCAAGTGGTATGGTATCTGCCTACTACTTGGCCACTGACAAGAAAGGTCATATTAGCTTAATGGTACGTTTCACACGCTGCCGTGATACAAGAAATATAGATGCTAACATTCAAACTATACACATATGGGGCTGGAGACTTTGCTCGTCAAAGTCTCTAGCCCAAGTCTATCCTCTCCACATTTCGACATAAAGTGAGTACTATATTATTCAATGATAAAACCCCCACCCTAAACACTTGTGTTGGCACCGACCAGATGTCTTGGAAGCCCTAGACATCCGGAGCCACTGCGGATTTACTGATGAGCGTGTGTAGTTCCTTTTGTGTCCTTAGAAGAGCATGTGAGTAGCCGCATCCTTATTCAAGCAGTGAACGAGAAACAATATAACGTGTCTGGTCTCTCAGGCTTGAAAAATCAAGTTTGTCCATTTCTATGGCACCTCCTACCCCTTTCCCCTTTTACGTCATGTGGCCATATTAGAGACCCAGGGCCCTAATCGTGAGTACTTGTCCAACGTCCCTTATGAACAGTAAAACCTTGCGTTGACACAGCTTTATTCTCTTACGGGGGAAGTCCATCAAAGTAGAAGCTTTGCCCTATGCTTTGATGGTCTTCCCCCCACCTCATCTGCCGTTGGCTACCAGGTCGAAGGCTTAGCCTCCCAGTAGCCCTGCTATCTACAACATCACTTGTGGTGGAGTGGGTGGCAGCAAGAGTCACTGTAACTCTCGGCAGAAGAGGAGAACCCGGGCCCTGACTGAGTTACCCCAGACTAGCCGGAGCTAGTCTCCCTTGTCCTGGGTAGTTCCTACTGCCAGCCTGTGCTTGATTTGAGCTTGCACTTGCTTGCCTGCTACGTTCGTTAGGACTGTCATGACTTTGGTGGTTATATCCCACGATAGTATGCAGCAAGAAAACAGCAGCGATCCAACGATAGCCTGCAGTTTAGTGAAGGTTCGCCCTTCGTTGAGCCCGGACCGACCTGGTGATCAGATTTCCAGGCCCCCCTGGAGTTAATTTGACCCCCGTTCTGAGCAACGAGTACTGCACCGTCCTCTTCTTCGTGGCTATCAGTCTCTGGTACACTCAATCTACCAATATAGATCATGGTTCACGAGGACCAAGAGAGTTGGCGGTTCTCGTTACTCGAGTGGAGAAATTCTACCTCTTGGCTTGCTCACCAGAGCGGCCTGTTTCACAGACTTTGACTTAGCCCCAGCTAAACAAACTACTCTGTTGAATCACTCGTATCCTGTGGTGGGCGGTCTGATAAGAACTTGCCTGGAGGTCACACATGGAGTTGGCGCCATCGTCTAACTAGTGTATGCCGCCCAAGCCAGTGACTTTGTCATGACCCCCACACTGAAGGTCTTGTGGTAAAGAGATAGATGATCGGTCGGTGGCCTTCTGGCCTTCAGAACGAGGCGTTCTTTCAACCTCACGTATCTGTTGGCACCGCTTCTGCGTTCCTTACTGCTCGGCGGGCATTGTGCCCCGTCAGTAATACGCTGGTGGCGAGGGTCTAATTATGTCCCTAAAGATAGGCTAATTGGCCGAGTGGCCGAGGAGAGGCTCTGCTCTCTCACCAAGTGGTGTGGCTATCTTCTTTCTTGTGGTATCTGGATCGTCAGATGCGTCATTCTTGTGGACTACAAGGTTGTTGATGGTATGTGCTGAATCTTTCTATGTGTATCTTCTGTGTGGAAATGGGAACTAACATTGATGATCCTCAAGGTTCTGTCCTCCAGCCTGTAGCGTCATTTGTTTCTTTTTTGTGGTTTTCGATGCCTTGAGCCGGCTTCTTATTCACGGACCAGTATATACCTTAACCACACATATGTATGAGTGAGCACACTTCAAGTGGCCTATCTAACAACGGGGATACTAGATCAAGGGAGGAGGGGAGTTGGGTTATGCACTTTACATACCACAATTGACCCTAATGACTGGCCAAAGCCTTGGCGTCAGCGTGATAAAGGCTTTCAGGTATGAAGAAATCAGTGTCATGAGTGGGAGTTGTTCCTGTCAACGTCTTTTGTGGCCTAACTAACGTGACATCCACATACAGCATTATGTGGAGGAACCTGGGATGCCTGGAGGACTTGGAGTTTATTTCCTCTTTAATAAAACGTATATTGATCTTTGGTCTTGACACACACATTAAGCATGGACTTGAGTGTGAAATCTCGTAGTTGGTACTTGATTGCAAGTATACGTATTCATGAAAACAGTGCGGCCTGTAGTTATGAGGGCAGTACAATCCATGTATCCTATAAGAGCGGCCTCCCACATAAATGACTATGGGTCAATGATAACACCAATTGGCGATCAACATTCTAGACACGGCCTGCAACTAGCCGGCCTCTATTTATCATGACACAACGTAGGTAGTCCTCTGAAATGTGCCGTTAGTATTAACGCCGGGCTTTTGGGAAAATATACGCGGTGGGATAAGGGCGCTTCATTCCAGCTGATATTTTTATGTTCCACAAGAGCGTCAGAACTGGCAGAAGACAAGTTGTTTGTGTGTAGTCATAGGGAGAACAGAAAACTGAACAAACCAGAGGGGGGTGGGTACCTTTGTCACATTTTTCGAAGTAAACAAACCGACGGAGTGTCGTTGATCTTTGGTTGCCCCTGGGACAACCATGCACTAACATATTTGTATGGTAATCTGGACACCCGCTGTTAAGGCCCATAGCAACGAGATGGTCTGCGGTGATCCCTGTAAGACGTTTGATTGTAGGCTTGTGATTGGCCACTAGGGCACAGCCTAAGCAATTAAGCATGAGTTGTATTGTTTACTTTATTGACTTCACTTTATGAAAGGAGGGGAAGAGTAAATAGACTTGTGAGACTTGGCTTTGCGCGACCAAGCTGGATCATCAGCCAGGAAAGCTTGTGTGCGCTCTGTCTTGGCTTCTGCTGGCTTCTGCTGGCTTGTGATATTCATATGTCTGCCTACCTTGATGCAAGGTCCATCACAAGGCTTGCCGCTTTCTACCACGGTAAATACTATGTGCTACATATGCGCCCAATCTCTGATACATTGTTTGCCACTGTCTCCCCTACACGGCATCGGAGGATGCAAGCGAGGTCAACTTCAACCCACAACTAACGGCCTGGCATAAACCTTCCTTTTCCCGCTACAACTTGGCTGCGCAACGCAGGAGACTGAAGGCGGTAAAAGCTCTGCATAAGACAGCTGCACAATACGCCTAAACAGCACAGCGGCTTTGATTTTGGTGTAGCCGGTGATTTTGCTCATGATCCTGTCGTTAACTCCTTTTCCGGGGCCATTTTTCTTGTTAAATTTCATCAATTTTTTTTTTATGTACTTTTGTGCACTCATAATTATTACGTCTTCAAGTTTGGCAGTTGCTTAGTTAAACTTATTCGTTCCTTCCTTTACTTTTCTTCCTCTACTCCTGTTGTTGTTGGCGCCGACCAATTGGCTGTCTACATTTGGGGCATAGCTGCAAAACAACAACAGTCTTCCTTGGTTACTACAGTTGCAATCCGCCGGCAACAATTCAGCTATAACGACCGCAAACCTACATCGCAGGCACAGCCAAAACGGAAACACGACACTACACGACAATTGTTATTATAGATAATTCTACCCAACTGCCCCAAAATATTGCGTCCGAATTGCATCCGGTAGTTACGCGACACCGCTTCAAGTTCATCTTAGCCACCGCCTTCTCCTTTCTCCGACGACAACTGCCCAGACGGCTCCAAACATAGCGCAACCTTCCTTTCGTTTCACTCACCTCCTTCCCGAACAAGATCGAGACTACCTTTTCCAACGGCTACGTTTAATTTTTTGTGCGTTTGGGTGGAGCAACCCGAAATCACCCTTCGTTTGCATCACCAACTTTTCTTTCGCCTCACTTTTTCCACCCTTTCGAGAGAACCACAGAGCGTCGAGCTTGTCCCGGCGATCAACAAACTCCGACTGCGCGCACCACACCAAGAGCACCCGCCGAGACAGGATTACGAAGTCTTGTCCCGACAACGGCAACGTCCACCGACGGACTGCGCTGTTCCATTCTAAGAGGACGAGGATGCAAGCTTGAGATATTCTGGTAAGTCGTGAACCCCAGTGACATGCTCGAAAATACACCGAGACGGCCATGCGCTGTGGCTGCTGCAGGCGCTTTTTGGCTGGTTCTGTATGGGCAATTCCAGCCGTGTCGTGATGCCCGTGATACCATTGTGCTCTCCAGCTGCCATGGTGGTCGGCGGCTCTTGGCTCTAGGCGGCATTTACTTCGATTGAATGTCTCTTCTTGCTCGTCTCGAACTCCACTGCCGAGGCATGCAAGATCTAGAAGGCCAGGTTGTTGATGCACTTTGAATTTCTTCACCAAAGTCTCCCTATTCTCGCCCACCCCAGCCTCTAAAGATGGAGCACCCCCCATTATTACAACATCAACCCACCAGACGTCAAACTAACCATCTTTATTACTTCAATAGAGTCCGTTTCGTGACCATGGAGTCCTCCACCCCAAGCGCGAGTACCGAAAAAGTCCACGATCCGACTACTCCTAAGAAAGTCAGCACAAAGACCAATGTCACCCCTAAGAGTGCACCGGCCGCTGCTGGTGGCGGCCGTGGCCGGACTCCCGTACGGCGAATCGACACACTGCCTCCCAGCCTGTTGACCGATTTCTTCCTCGGACGACCAAGCCCAGCACGACGGGCAGCCCTCAAAGCCCGCCGCGAAAGCATGGATGCCATCAAGGCCGAATTGCGACAGGAGATGCGGGCTGAAGCTGTGCGCAAGGTGCAGCCGCCAGGAGGAGTCCGCGACCGAGTGAAAAAGTGGCAGAAGAACAACGCGGCCGCCATGGCAGCTGGCGATCCTCAAGCTACTCCCTCAGAGCCGGGGGATGTGGCCTTTGACTCCGACGACCACAGTGTAACCGAAGAGGACCGTATCCGCATACGATCCCAGCAACAGCAGCAACAACAGCAACAGCAACAGCAAAAGTCCGCACCAACACCAAGGCGCCCCTCCGTTCAAAAGAATGCCACCACAACAACCCCCAAGCGGGCTGTAACACCCAAGGCAAGACGTACCAGTCAACCACCAGATCTCAACCATGGCTCACGAAGCTTGCCGTCAAAAATCAATCAACCACCTAAAAAACGCGTTGTTAGTGATGACCACTGGATGAAAATTAAACTCAAGAAGAAGCCTTCTCACCGCCGAAAGTCGCCCAACACTGCGCAACGCATCCCTAAAGACTTTACACACAAGTCTATGAACCCACCAGCTGTCTCAAAGGTCCGCGATTGGGTCACCAAGGTCGAAATCCCCGATGCTTCTCCGACAAGCCCTCCAATGTCTCCAACCTCTCCATCTTTATACCGAAATCACAAACACTCTCGGTCAATGCCCAACGCAATACACAATGCCGAGTCTGACGATGACTCGGGGTCGAACTCGGGATCTCACTCCGGGTTAAGCGACAACCAACATGGAGCCGATGATGATGCCAAATCAATGCCGCCGGGGTCGCCAACATTTGACGATTCTTTTCATGTGAAGCCCCTGCGGATGAGCCTGAAGAAAACTCCAGCTCCATCTGCAGTCTCTGTTCCAGACGATGACGGCATTCGTGTCCGTGGCTCAGAAGTTCAGGATGACGTAATGAGCACCCACCGTTCTGAGCCCCATGATGGAATTAGGGTTAAACCTTCAGAGCCCTTTGGAGATGACGGAATTAGAGTAACACCGTCAGAGCCCACCGGTGACGATGGCATAAGGGTGACAGCCTCAGAGCCCGGTGACAATATTCAGGTCACGGCTTCAGAACCCGCTGGTAGCGTTCGAATACGCCCATCTGTTGTTGACGACGATGGGATCAGAGTCCGGGGCTCCGAACTTGACGATGGCGGAATCCGTATACACCCCGTTGTAGACCCCATTGATCAAGACGCTCAAATAACGTCTCTCCAAGAGGTAGAGGACGCTCTTTCCTCCATGCTTGGCACATCTGTGATGGATCACGCCCACAACGAGCAGCCTCGGAATAACTCGCGGAAGCCCTCCGGGTCAAGGAAACCCAAGCCTCTCAATTCCAAGGCTCCCCCCGCCAAGCTTCCGGTCCGCGAAAAGGCTCCTGCGCCAAACAAGAGTAACGGCAAAGCCCCAGGGAAGGCTCCAGGGAAAGCCAACAAGTCCAAATCTGGCCGTCGTAGAACGAGGTCATTGGGACCACCGGCTACCAGATCCGTCCGCACCGGCTCTTTCTCCACAGGCTCAAGTCTTAGCCAAGATGATGACGGCTTCAGTGAAATCCCTGTTGGTAACTCCGCCTTCAGTGTGCTCGACCTTCCGCTTTCCGACGAGGCTCGCAAGGCCAAGAACGTCCAGCCCCAGCCTCCGCAAGCTCGACCTCCCATCTTCCGAGACGTCCCTAATGTCTTCCGGAAGATCATGAATGAAGGAAAGAAGATCCTCCAGGAAGTTCACGAGCCCCCTAAGCCAATGCCCCCGAAGCAACAAGCGCCGGTGCGCATTGAAAACTGGCTTAGCAATACCGTTGAGCCGAAACTTGACGACGGGACTGTCAAGTTGCCAATCAAGAAGACAATCGAGAAGGAGTGGGCGCACGAGTCTCAAATTCGAAAATCGTCTGCGGAATATCGGCCTGGAAAGAGCGAGCGCGAGCGTGATGTTGAAAAGCCGAAACCTGACTCCAAGGCCGGCCTTGAGGCCCCTGGGGCCACGGAGAAAGAGAAAGAGATGGAGAAAGCAAGAGGGAAAGAAAGGGATCAAGAAAACACCCCAAAGAAACAGGCACCGCTAAAGGATATTAGTGCTACCCCGCCTGCCCCTGATACGGCCCCTAAAGCTTCTAAGACCCCCACTGCTTCCTCACCCTCGTCCATCGCACATGGCAACAACACGCCTGCTCAGAAAGAAAAGAAGACTCCTTCCTCTGGCGGTCTTCAAAGAAAGGCCACTGGCCGACCCAAGATCCCCCCCAAGGGTGCTAATTCGAAAAAGCCACTCAAGGATGCGCTTCGTGATGCCTTCCGGGGCGAGTCTGTGGGCCACAATTTACCCCTGACCACATATCAAAGCCAGGAAGATCGTGCTTACGAAGTCGAAATCACTCCCGACGATGGATCGGTTGACGAGGACTGGGAAAGCCAGCTGCAGCGTCGCACGAGCCCTACCGAGTCCAGCTTCTCCTACGACTCCAGGCTTGTCTATGAAAATGGATATGTCGACAGCATCATCACGGATTCCGACATGACACCTGCACCTTTGCGACGACGGGCACCCCCCGCACACGATAATGTGCCTTCTATTGTGACCTCGGATGATCACGCCCAGGATGACCCAGACTCGAGTCATGCCACCGAGCTATCCGATGCCACCCCCGTACAAACAAATTTGACTCAAGCCACTAGTGTTGGCAACGACCAGCTGAAGTCTGAACGGGAACGCGAAGTGCGTCGCCAGCCCAGTTACGTCTCTAGAAGTGACACTGTCAATAGAAAGCCCAGTGTTTTGACGGTAGGAAACACTGTTAACCGCAACCGCAACCCTAGCCATGTGTCTGGCGCCTACACCTTTGACGAGAACTCGAGCTTTGCGTCGGAACACGACACGTTGAACCGCAACCCAAGTTTCGTTTCTGGTCCTGACACCATCAACCGCAACTCCAGCTACGCGTCCCAGAAGGAAGTCTTGAAGCACCGGCCCAGCAAAGCCTCGTCGGGCCATCGCCCAAGTCGCCGCCATGGCAGCCGCTACAGCCACCGGTCGAATAGCAGCAGTGGACTTAAGCGTAAGCTGACTAAGCATTCCGATCTTGTTTCTGTACTATCCATGCCGGATGGAGAAGACGTGGTGCCCACTCGAAACAGCACTCGATCTCGCACGTCGCGCAGAACCAACTCACAGAGCACTATCCGAGCGGAACACACTTCTGGGTCGAGTCAAGGCCCCATTACGTCTCTGCTGCGGGACTTTGCCGATGAAGAAAAGACCTATGCTCGTGAGCTCAAGTCTTTAGTGGACGGCGTGGTGCCGGTGCTTCTCAAGGAAGTCCTTCACTGGGATGGCAAAACGCCTCTGTTTGGGGATCCCTCGGTCAAGGGGGACAGCTTTTCCAAATCTGTGGTCGACATGGGCGTTTGCTTGGAAAAGCTCCGCAACTCCCACAAGAAGGCCCCGTTGACGGACATCTACCAACTTTTTGCTTGGCTGGAACGCGTACACCCAATCTACGACATGTACCTCGATGCCTGGCGTCTGGGATTTCACGACATCGTTGTTAATCTGGCTCCCTTGATTGACACCCTCGACGATACCGATTCTCTACTCGACGCTATGCCACGCAACGACGAGGGCGACCTTGTTGACGCAGATGGTGCAAGAGTCGATGTTGCGCACTTCCTCAAACGGCCTTTGCAGCGCATCAAGCGCATGGTCAAGTTCTTGAAGGTAAGAAGACACCTGGCCACGGATAATCCCACTTCACATGCTAACCCAGAGACAGGGTGTAACCAAAGCTCTCCCTTCCGCTACGACGACAGCGTTGCTTGAGAGCTACAACCAACTCCAGGACAAGGCCCGCCGTCGATACAACGAGGAGATTGCCCGCATCACCGACAAGGATGCTGTTGAGACAGACACTTCTCAGTGTCTGAATTTGCAGACTATGGAGAAGATGGATGGAGTATTCATTGATCCGCTCCGCCAGGTGAATGCAAAGGACGTCTTCTCGTTGACTCTGTGGCACTCAAACGGCCAAAGGTTGGAGTGTCAAGCAGAGCTTGTCCATCGTGACAGGCCCCGGGCCTATGGAGATTCCGGCGATTTGCTGATCCGAAAGACTGACGGCGAAAAGGAAACATGGCTCTTGTTCGCACCCATCACTATGGACTATGTTTCGGCTCGGCAGGATGAATTTGGCATTATGGTCATGATCCGAGGACCAATCGCCCATCCTGTACCCGGCGAGGGTCATGAATGGTATGAGCTGTTGCATTTACGCACAGAAGATGAACTACAGGTCGAGGACTGGATATCTATTTTCAGTCCCACGCCTATTCCCGCGTTTAACCGTCGACGCATACCATATGGGCCGACTTCTTCAGGTCCTCCAATCATGCCTGCGCAACTGTCAACCATCATGGAAGCTTCGACGGAGATTTCCAGTGTCTCGGAGATATCAACTCCCGGAAAGGATATTGTCGTCAAGCTCAAGAGCAGACGGGGTCGCAGCCCGAACACCTCCGAACTTGGACAAAAAGAAACCTCCAAGGCCCGGGAGCCGTCTCTCTCCAGACAGCCTCGCAGCTCCTCGTCCTCGCCTGAACCCGAAGACCACAGCTCTGGGTCCGATGTCACGGCGAAAAACGAACCCCCATCTGATGACAAGCCACCTGCGCCTCCCGTCCACCGTACCCTGAGCAAATCCACACCCCCTGTCTTGGCACCACCCGAACCTATACGACGTGGTGTCGAGCGCCGGGGCTCGTCACCTCTCAAGCGCGAGTATGTCCCGTCAGAGGTATCGTCTGAAGCTTCCGGATCTTCTGGGTTGACTGATGAGGAATCAGAGGAAATGTACTCTGATCCCGAAGACGACGAGAGCATGCATAGTGGATCGGGGTCTCGCACGACAAGCGAAGACGAAAGCTACACAGAGTCTGAGTCTTCGGATGATGAAATCGATAGCGTCGTCGACATGCCAGAAACAGAACTCGGAATCAGCATCAGAGATGAGGAACGCCAGCGAGAATTTAGAGCTGCTACGGCCTCGGTGATGACGTATGATACCATCACGCCATCACACAGCGCATCTCAAGTTGGAGCTCGCGATGACTACCAGGACGAGGACGTCGAGGACGTGCAGGAAGTTGAGGAAGAGGTCCAGCAACCCAAGTTCGTTGCCAAGGTTTCGCAGTGGTCTGACAAGAAGGCCATATGGAAAGAGCTCGAAGCCGAGAACTGCTGGGTCATTGTCCAGGCAGGGTGTCTTGAAGTACACCACATGGGGGTGGAGGACATTAAGGTTGCCGAGCCCCTGGTGGCGCTCGACTTGACGCCACTGATTCTGCTGCGCCAGAGCACGTTCATCGACCTTGAAGTACGCGCAGAGACACTGGATACCGGGTCCATATTTGCACGCCACGGAGCCAATTTCCGCTTCCGCTGTCAAAACACGTCGGAGTGCTATGACTTGTATGCTGCTGTGCACAATGCGCGCCTGGTAAATGAGCGCTACACCCGGAAGCAAGACGAGCTACGGATCAAGTCGTTTGGCCAAAACGCGTATCCCATGATGGCCGGGGCCAACGACGGGGCCAGTGAGAACAACCAGAAGAAAGCCCGCAAGAGCTGGTTCGGGCGGCGCAACTCGTACCGCGCCTCAGCCCGCGCACCGACACAGCCTCAAGGTCAGAGCCAGTCCCAGGACGGCGCCAGTACGACGCCATCTAGCAACGCGTCGGCTTCGTCGTATCTGCGTAGCCTGATAAGCAATAACCTGTCGTTCAACCTGGCCAAGTCCTCGGTGAACCATCACGCCGGCGGCGCACCAGCAAGTCTGTACTCAGCCAACTCCAGCAGAGGCGGGCCGGGGCTCCGGGCTCCCAGTCTCAGCATAGCGTCCCAGAGCATGTCTAAGAAAACGACTCTGGACACTAATGCCATCCGTATCCGTCTCCATCTGCTCCAGACGCAGAGTAAGTGGGAGGATTGGGGTAACTGTATGTTGACCATCAGCCAGCCGCCTCCGGGCAAGCATATGGACCTGCGCCGGGACCACGGGCTGGAAAAGCGAGTGACGGTGATGACAATCCCCAAGAAGTCCAGCACCGAGCAACCGGCGGTCATTATTGACGCGGTACTGGGGTCGGGGTGCTTCACTCCCATGGGCAATCGCGGAGTGGTGTGCGGTATCTGGGAGGAGGTCAAGGACGAGAAGGGCATTGTAGGTAATATTCCACAGAACGGCAATGCTGCTGGCAACATTACCAAGTGGTGTTTCCAATGCAAGAACGGAGTGGAGGCACAGTTGGTGCTGTGCACTCTGCACCAGGAGGTTGGGCTATTTTAGATAAAGCGCGACGGCAGCGGTGCACGGGTGCGGGGAGACGGCGGAGCGGGAGGACGCGGAGGGCGCAGAAATTACGGAGACCGCAAAGGGCCGCGGCAAGGTGGAGGAGAGTGCTCAGTTTTGACTGCAGCCGCTCAGCCCGGGCCGTCGGTTGTTGCCGAGGGCCCGAAACGAGCCATGGGCAGACGCCTACAAAGGGGTTTCCAATACTTGCCGACGGTGGCAGAGGAGTGAGGGGAGGGACACGGCCACAAGAGAAAAGCTGTTGCTTTTCTGATGAGGCTGCTATAGACGAGAAGGGCGGTGGGTTGGTTTGCTTGGTGGCTTGACAGGATGATATCCCTCTTTTTGTTATTTGGTTGCACGGTGTTGTTTTCCGGTTCGTTGATACCATGGAATGTCGTCATTTAGTAGGACATGTTTCTTCATTTAGTTATATAATTACGGCTGCACGAATGATGACGAGATTACGCAAGGTGGTGATGTTGCATGAGCAAGAAGATATATTGTATAGCCAGTGACGCCGTAGCAGGGCTGAAGCAAAGAAGCAAGACAAGAAAACAAGACGAGAAACAAGACGCAGAAAACAAGACGCAAGAGATATCAAACCAGAACCAGAACGCAAGATAGAAGCCACCGAAACATGCTAGAAAGAAATGCAGAAAGGAAAGGAGAAAAAAAGGCTGAGCGGAGAGCAGAAAGAAAAACAAGCAAGAAATCGTGAAAATATGCAAGGAAATAAAGCGTGACGGGCGTGAAAAAAAAAGGAAAAAAAGAAAAAGATGAAAAGAAAGAAAAAAGAAAAAAAAAATACCATAATATCCTCAACATCCAGCCTCAAGCTGGCAGGCTAAAACGCACCCTCTTCGGCGACTTGCTGCCCTTCTTGGCCGCCTCCGTCGAAACATAGTGGCTTAGATATTCCGACGCCGACGTAATCGACGAGGCAAAGCCGCTACCGCAATAATACTTTTGGGCTTCGCTAGAGCGCGTCGTGAACTTGCTGCCGGCCGAGTAGCGGCGGCTCCTGGACCTGCCGCTTGCGCCGCTCGCCGCCGCCGCTGTCTGCGCCGGCAACGGGAGCGTGCTGTCGGCTTCGGACTCCTCGGCGGCGGCAGTGGCAGTGGCGGCGCTGTGTTCGTGCCACATGTGCAGGCGGCTGGTTCTGCTGCTGCGGCCTGGCGATCCACACGAGTTGACGGAGGATGCGCGGCTGAGGCCGGGTGAGGCGGCGGTAGTAGTGGCGGTGGCGGCAGTGGCAGTAGTCGGGCGGTGGCTGTGGTGATGGTGGCTGTGGCTGTGGTGGTGCGGGTCGTAGTAGTCGGTTGGCGGCAGCGGATCGGTAAAGGCGCCGTTGGGGAAGCGGATGTATTCCTCGTCATCCGAGTCGTCCTCTGAGACAAGCGCGCCGGTAGCCGTAGGTTGTATAGACGCAGCAGCGGCAGCGGCAGAAGGCATTGGCGGCGGGGCAAACGGAGAGGCGAGCAGAGAGCCGCTACGGCGCGGCCGTGCGGTGTAGGTCCCGCTGGAGGAGTCGGAGTCGAGAGACAGTTCGGGCTGTGCCGGTGCAGACTTGTAGCTGGTGTTGGAGGACACGCTGCTAAGAGAAGAGCTGGAGGATGGCCGGGTGTGGAAGCGGCGCATGTTGGCGAGCACGGTGGGACTGGCGGAGCGGGGATGTGGAGACGGCGAGGGAGAGCCGCCGGAGAGAGTAGAGGCCGGAGAGCCGGTGGCACGGGCGCGGGCGTAGGGGTCCATGGTGGGCAGGGAAAGAGAGGGCAGGTGGTGTGCCAGAGCACGTAGAGAGAGGGGGAGGTGAAAGCAAGAAGTGGTGTGCCAGATATTGTGAGTGTGTGAGTGTGTGAGTGTGTGTGAATGTATGTGTGTGTGCGTCTCTCTATGTGTCGACGAATCTGACGAGGTGAGCGTGGCGGAGTCCTTTGCCCTATGCGTGTGTTTGGGGCGGAAGTGAGGCTTGGAGAGACAAAAGGCACAGCCAGGAAAAAGGGCAAGGCAGCTCTTCTTATGGTGTCGTCGTTTGTCGGGCGGCCGTTGTTTTTTTTTCTTGGCCGGTGAGACTGAAAGAGGGAGAGACACCAAAGACAAAGAGGGCGAAGATGTGGCCGCCTAGCTTTTGCTTTGCACGGGCAACAGAGGGAGGCAGACGGCGGCTTGGCTGTGAATTGCCAGCAGTTGAAACAGAAGAGGAGCTGGCTGGGCCTCAAAGCGAGGCGGTGGTGAAAGAAAGAAAGAAAGAAAGAAGGGGACGAGGCCGGGTGGGCTGTCGAGGCTGGCTTGGTTGGTGTAGTGTGTGAGGTGTCGAGGTGAAAGTTCTTTTGTTGAGATGTGGGGAGAAGAGAGGAGAGAGAAGATGGAGGAGGAGGAGGCGGCGGCGGGTGGGATAGAGGAGAGGGCGGCTGCAATATAGAGGTGCAATATAGTACGGGTACAGTATCAGGAGTAGCCGCGCAGCAGTCAAGACGGCGAGATTTGTATCAAGGCAACGAGAACAAAAAGATGAGCGCAGGCGGCCTTGCATCTGGGGTCAGGTTGGAAATGTTCCGCATCTTATATCACATCACGTCTTTGGCCTTTCTTCTGGGCCATGCTGGTTGAGGCTTGGCGCTCCCTTTGTGCATTCCGTTGGTGTGTCTCGGGGCTTCCTTCAGGCTTTTTTCGGAGGTCATGCAGGAGTTTGTTAGGATCAGGGTCTTTTTTTGTTTTTTTGTTTTTTTATTTTTTTTATTTTTTTTATTTTTTTTATTTTTTTTATTTTTTTTCTTTCTTTCTTTCTTTTTCTTTTTCTTTCTTTTTCTTTCTTTTTCTTTCTCTCTTTCTTCTCCCAATAAATACACAAAAAATCTCCCTCCCTCCGTACTACATGCCACAAATCTAACCTACACCTCAAGTCTTGATATCTCTCGTCTTCTCGGCTGTCTGCTCTGTGGTGTGCTCTGCTCCCTCGTCTATCTGCGCTACTGCACCACCAGCGCTTCGCCTCTTTTTTCTTTCTATTTTTTCAGTCTTTTTTCTTTCTTTTTCCTTCTTGTGTCCTCTTGTCTCGGTGGCTGGCCGGCCAGGCATTTGATTTTTCTTTTCTCTTTTCTTCTCTCTTTTCTTCTCTTGTTTTCTTTTCTCTTCCTCGTCCTGCTCTTCCTGCTCGCTCTCAGCCTGTTGTTTGGTTTGTCTTGCGGCAGGTAGAGCAGACTTTCTTTTCCTTTTTTTTCTTTTTTTCTTTTTTTTCTTTTTTTTCTTTTTTTTCTTTTTTTCTTGTAGTAACTACAAGGCCTTGGCTATGAATTCATACTGCTAAAAGGAGGCCGTTGAAACAAGCTACGAGGGCGGGACGGTTGGTAGTGAAGGAGTCTCTGGAGTTTCTTTTCTTCTGCTTTTTTCCTGATTTTATTATGCCTTTTACCTCTTTTTCTTTTCCCTCTTTTATATCCTCACATGTCTCCCTCTCACACACTCCAGCTTGCCCTCCGTCGTCAGATTGTGCTCATCTGACTCTAGCAAATAACAAACCTCAAACAAACAACGCTTCCAGACTCTCTTTCTCTCCCTCTCCATCTCCATCTCCATCTCTATCTGTCTGCCTCCTCCTCTTAGCAAATTCCTCCTGCATCCTTCTCGACTTGCGTCCGTGAACGCCCTGCTCACAAGTTTAAGCGAGGCGGGGAGAGAACAAGAAACCCCCCCCCCCTCCTGTCCTCCTGCCCTCCTGCCCTATCACGATAGCAAGCTTAGCCTCATCTTTGAGGGAGCTGAGACATGGACATTCCAGAAAACAAGGCCAGCTGAGCACACACGCACACTTCGTTCCATGAGCCTTTTCTGCCTGCTGCTCCTCGTCTTATACGCTGGACCTCTGGAATCCTGTGCCACCTCTGCTGTCTCTCTCAGTATATCAAGATGGCTCGCTATGTTGGGGGTTCTGCCCATATAAAAGAACCGTCCAGAAGGGGAGATAAAGACAAAGAGAGCCTCTCCTAATGTCTCACTCTGCTTCAACTCGGCCGTCGAGCACATGACGACTCGAAACAAGGAGAATGCTCCAAGTTCCCTAGAACGACCCCTAAAGACTGTGAAATAGTGCTAAAGAGTGCTAAAATAGTGCTAAAGGGTGCTAAAAGCTGCTAAAATAGTACCAAAACACTCGTCGAGCCACCAAACAATCAACTTCCCTGTCCTATACTGCCAAGTCAAGTGCCAGCCCACTGTAGATAACCTTTTACAGTGGGGAGCTTGCCGTCTATCTGCGCTAAAGCCTGCTACTGATAGCTCTCTCGACCCCCTGTAACCCGGCCCTGGCCCTGTTTCCCCCCCCCCCACCTCCACGCCCCAGTATTTGGCTTCCCCCCCCCACTATTTCCGCAACTCCGCGTCCCGTTCCCCCCCGCCCCCCCCCTTCCCGGTCCCCCCCCCCCCCCCGAATCCGATTCGAATCTTGTGGCTGTTCCGAAAGATTCCATGAGTGGGCCACCCGATCGCCATCATGAACGGGCTTCCCTTTATCGAGCAAGCCCACGCACGTAGAGCTCGCATTACAGAAAAGGCTAGCTCGCTAATCTGACGATACCGGCCGCCTCAGCCAGACAAGCCCACTCACCACCTCTCCTCCAAGCCAAGTCCGCATCTCGGTCCTACACTAACACACTACATACATGGCAAGCAAGTAAGTATTTACATACGTACATAAGTACATACACGCTTCTGACAGGTTGGCTGTAAGCTTGCTGCAAGCTGACTGTGCTCCCCATGGCCCTATCCAGACGGAGCCTGACACTGCTGCCCACACTGCTACCCATCTAGTTCCTCTGGTTCCTCTGGCTCTTCAGGTTCCTCAGGTTCCTCTGGTTCTTCTTGTTGTACAAGCAGACAAGACGCCTAACACACCAGCCCAGCCAGCCAACAATGCCTCAGGCCACCCCTCCTCATCTGTCTGCTACTCTGACTCTTGTCACCCAACACAGATAACAGTTGTGGTTGTGATCAGAGAATCCTGCTACACCCACACACACCCACCCCCTAGCAACTATATCTAACTCTTGATATTTAATATCAAAAAAAGAAGTCCCTTCGGTGGCAAAGACACCAACACAATCCCACACCATCTCAGAACAGAACACAAAGATATTCATGTCTTGTCACCATTCTTGCTGCCTTTTTTATCTCTTTTTCTTCTTCTCTCTGCATCCTTTTCGTACTAACCACCTTCGGCTCTCGCCAAAGATCTGGCTTTAATCGGCTGTCCTGAGCCTATCACAAGGGCTCAAACGAACCATGATCACGATGGCCTGTTGGGGCAACTTATCTACCCATTCCTAGGGCTCCTTCTTTTTGCCCGTTTTCTTTGTTTCCTTTTTCTTTTGTTCTTGAAAGGCGATATCGGATGTTGCAGAGCCCATGCCCGCTTGCTATTGTACGTTTAGCCCTGCCTGTTGACGTTCTTTTGTCCTCTTCGTCGTTGTCTTTGTGCTACTTCGGGCCTGATACAGACCCGCCCATCTGTCTCCTTCACTTCTCTGCCTTTTCTTCTTCTCTAATGTCGGCCTTTCTTTTGCACCCCCCCCCCCCCCGCCCCGCCCTTTCTCAGCCCGCTTCCTTGCTGTCGATCTCGGGCTTGCCTCTTGCAACCCACGGCGTCGCTGTCATTGTTTCAAGAGCCACTCGTTCCACTCTTTGTCTACCACAACCTTGCCTGTAGCCCGTAGCCTGTACACCTGCAACAGGAAGAAAGGACCTCTGCCGATTCCAATCTCAAATCATATCTTGATTCGTCTCGTGATTGTCAGACTTTACCGTTGTTGCGGTGTCACACCAGTCCGTCCTCTCTCTCTCTCTCCTCTCCTCGTCTACTTCCGTCACGTGGCGGGGCTGCCGGCATTGACGCACAAAATGGAACAATAGACAAAGAACTCCAAGCAAATCACCACTGCACGTGATAAACACCGAGAATGTGCTTCACAGAAACCCAAAATGCCAGTGTCCAAGAATGATGAGCAGCGTGAAGTTGGCGGCTTGTCCTTCGCTTCCATGGTTGTGTCCAGGGTTATTATTAGCTACGCTTGGTTCCAGGGTTATGGCTGCCATTTAAAGCGGGGCGTCTGTTCAGTGACGTCATTGGACGGCAGGAACTACAAAACACTAGCCAAATGGGGGAACACACCATACACGCACACACATGCACATACTTGCCCTCTCCCTCCGTCTCCTTTTCTCCCTCTCTCAGATCACCAATCAGGGAGATCGTCTTCCATTTCCATCTAGCGTCAATGCAAAAAAGGAAGGCATAAATAAGACTAAATCCATCAACAAGACAGTCTCCAATCACTGGGAGTCGCCTTGGGCTTGGAATTTAGGCTCAGCTGTCAAAGCCAAGTGCTGAAGCAGCTTGACAAGCGGCCCTCCTATAAAGACCATCTAAGCATTCTCTTGCGCGTATCTTGTCCTCGCCAGCCTGCCGCAAGAATGTCTCTCGCAACTAGGCGCACCATGATGTGGCTGCTGTCTGCGACACATCTCTCTTAGGCCCACGTTCACCAACTGGCTGCGCGTGACACACGAGTCAGCCAATTTATATGATTGGGCCTCTGTGTTCTCTTCCCACACGGGAGCTTTTCATCATGTTCAAGTAAGCAAGTCGCAGACCGCCCGAGGTGCCCAATCATGTGTGCGTCATGACCGTTTTTTGTAGGGCTAGTACGACCCTGCATTGGCATGCAAGTCATGGTCAACACAACGTCCATGACATCACCCGACATACGGTCTTGGGTTAAGACGGCAGTGTGGGATTGGACAATTAGAACAACATACAGACTGTGCAGAATGTGTAGAATGTGGGCAGAGGGGTTCTCACTTGCCAGGCTGTTAGGTACATAGAAGGAACTGAACTCATGTGGCATCTCTGTCATAGTGCATTAGATGGCTGTGATGCGTGCGGGTAGGAATTCTCGGCGTCATTGAGCCGGCCGAGAGCGGCTGGGCCTACGACATGATGGAATCTACAACTATGAAACAACAGCCCAAGCTGTCAAAATCGGAAAATCGGAAATGTCTGGGCACAACACAAGAACCTTGTCGTTCGTTCTCTGGCGTTTCCATATTGACGAGGGAGACATTTGACAACTATGGAATATGGAATGGCTACGCCACACATGTGAACTTTATTTTGAGTAGACAATGAACTTCATTAGGAGATGGAATTCAATAGCGGCCCTGTTATATCTACTCTGAATATAGAAGTGCGCAGTTACACAGTCAACCCGCAAGCCTGAAGCATGATGAAGGTGACCCCTACACCTCATTCTATATCTACACCACTAGATACAAAGATATAGATAGCTTCTTAAGTCTTCAAGACGGCCTAGAAACGTTATCTGGTTGGTAGAATAGTGGTATATGCGGAGGTTGTCTCAAAATGGCCGAGTTCCATGGCATTTGTAGACTGCGGGGATATCAGCCTTCTTCACATATCCTGATATAAGCATATGGTTCGTGTCCTTGACGAGTTTACTATTACTTACCGTCTTTACAAAGTCGATCTAAAGTAATTTCTATTCTACAGAGTGCAAATTATGTGCATTTTCCCACATTCAACATAACCTCCCATCTCATTGTATGTGTGTAACCATGAGCTTTCTTTGATGCCAATCATACGAACCACACTGTCGGACCTCCTTGATTCTGTATATGCCGACAGCTTACTAAGACAGCTTCTACAAAGGACATCAACATTCTCTCTAATTGTGCGCATAGCGCTAGGAGGCTATAATCGTTGACGTGACAGTACCTCTGCTCAGAAGCGGGGGACCTCTCGCAAGATTGGAGCCAAACAACCACTAGCTCAAATGCTTTGCTTAGTACACCCCTCTCTCCCTCCCGCAGAGACTCCGACTTGCATTATCTATGCTCATGCAGTCCAGTTGGCACCTCGAGCCAGCGGACCTTGGTGAACTGGCACCCAAGGAGCGATATCACACCACGACAAACACCCCAGGCTGCAGAGCCTGTTGTTCTAGAGCCCTCTGAAGGTTGGTTCACTGATCACTGGCGTACATCCTCTGTCACCCCGAAGAGTCCGATCCGACTATCCTTGTACTTGACTTTGACCTAGCCCATCGCAGTCTTCGGGGATGATCTCCAACCCTTCTCTTGAGAAGCATACGGCCTCATATTGAACCGTTGGAATGTAGCTTCCTTGGGAGGCATAGTAGATGCATGTACCATCCACACATGTGAGCCCTCGGAGCAGCAGTACTGACCCCCATGTACTGCAACCAAGTTCCTCAATGCAAGCTGTAGAGAAACGCCAGAGTTGTACATGTACATTTGCATGATGCCTTGGCCAATTCTATGGTCTGCATCGTACTGGCAAGAGGATACGTGGACAACGCCGACCTTTCGCTTGTCATGGAGGAGTCAGACAAATGCACAGCCAAGCTCGGATATGCCATGGCTACTAACACGTCAACATCAAGGAACAAGGCACCTCTTGCGCAAAGCAAAGTGGCCCCCCACGAGGGTCGTCAGCCATGTTGACACCAAGGAAGGTTCAGCGGGTAACCGAATGCTTTACTACGCTTCTTGCTTGCTTCCTTTGTCTCTTTGCCAGGGATATGGAACGTGATCCCGGCCCAGACTCTCTCTCTACCAGACATGGGCCCAAGTATTCTAGGGTTCTTGCATGAATCTCAATTCGACTTTATCCTTCTCAGGCCCGACTGGAATCCCCGTGCCATAGGAGGTCAGTTGTGCGCCAGAGTCACAGATACAGTCAGGTAACTTCGTGCAGCACGTTGAAACATGTTCTTTTTTGGTACATTCTACTTCTCGTCCTTGGACCTGAAGCGGTCCATACGCCATGAGGTAATATCAGCCAAGCAACAAAGCACACAATGCCGTCCATCCGCCCCAGGAGACACCGCCTCAGTGTATCGACAGCCTCGTTTTGGGGTTTGTTAGGCCTCCTTGGTAAGCCAGATGGTATTTCTATCGGACAATATTGAACAAGATTCTATGATTGTACACACATCTCACCGCTCTAGGGAAGGGTGTCTCGCAGTAGTCCAATGAAGAACCTACGTGGATGAAAGCTTCATGGGCACTACATACGAGCCAAGGTCTTCAACTAGAAGACATGCGTCTTCAGCGAACGCTTAGATGGAAGTCCCTAAGACAAACAGCCCATGTATCTCGCAACCGTTTATAAGTAAAGATGGCCATAAAAATGCAGATAGTATTCCTTGCGTCTGTGACTGTAGCATTTCTAGGCGGGAACAGCGGTACGCGGTACGACACATAGAACATGTATGTATGGAAAGTAACTCTAGTCCTCATATCGACCTACAGGCAGTAGCAGATACTGCTGTAGACAGATTGAGATCGAGCATGATAACAGCAAGGTCTCAAGTGAGTGGCTGGGTAGGAGCATGAAGTATGTATATACACATGTACATACACACACATAACCGGACTAGAGGTCAGAATAGGAAAGCCAAAAGGCGGTGAACGAATTCTGCTGGTCTTTTGGATTTATCTCGTCCCAGACCCCCACCTCTCTGTGATACTCACTTCAATACTGCGCTGTCGCTTTCTAAACGACTCATTATGTGCCCTAGGAGCGGGGGTCATGGGATTCCAGAATCGCGCCAGAGAGAAGATGGTGAGAGACGCCGTAGGCCAGTCTTCTTCTCCGAGCAGCCCTTCCTTTTTTAAAACAAACAGAATCGGGAGAAACCCGGAGCAAGAAACTCACATATACTTGGTTACATGAATACGACAAATACTGAAGGAACAAACTGTAAGCCCAAGTGTTCTACATGGTGAGAATGAGCAATACAACCAATCGGTCATGTCTCTACTCACGTCGTCGAAATCCGAATATTACGCCCTCTCATTTTCGCAACGTATTTCTAGACCAGATGCAACGACATCCTCCAGGCTAATAATGTTTGGCGAGGACTTGGATGTCGCTTCGGAAGTTGCCTCTTCTGTGTGTAAGTCGTGGACTCGACTAATGGGACGAAAATGGGGCCACTTGCCGAATTGATACTTCTAGAATAGGTAGCTACCAACTTTAGATACTACCGCGACTGTTCTTAGATGTCGAGGCGTCTTGAATAATTATCTCGACATTTTTTAACACAAAACAAACAACCGAAATAGACTGGACGAGGCTGAGACAACAGCAGACGAAGAGGCTCATGTAGCTTTCAAAAAGCCCATCAGACGACCAATACAGAATGAGAAACAGACCTTCCCAGTATGTATGCGAGTTGTAGGTATTGTCTTCCATTCGAAGTGGATAAGGATGGAAATAGATGCACGGTACCTCGCACAGGATTTGCGGGGGTCCAGGCATTTGATGCAGCATCTGGAAAGATGGCTCTTGAGAGCTCTCAACCTCTCCAGCAAGTGCGGAGCTTCTCCTCTCAAAACAGACAGCTGCATGCATATTGCATATGTAGACATGTACATACAGCAAGTGATATTTCAAGATGTCCGTGCAAATATAGAAACACTGCAATGCTCTCAACGTACAGAGCATCACCTGTGAGATCTCATGATGTTTTCATGTGCTACATCAAATCAGGATCTGCGAGACCTCGCGGCGGCAGGCCATCGCGCCCTAGTGGGGCAGTCATTTGTGTACTTGGGTACATTATATTTCTTGCGTCTTTATTCGGGCACCAGCACACCATAACAAGCTTCCGGTCACAGTTTCCCACTTGGTTGTAGTGGTTGTTTTGTCAATGAGACTTGGGATGAGATCCTTAGTAAGCCTGAACTGCATTTGCCTCACTACAGTCTATACAATAACTGTTTCCCTGTAAAGTCCCGCCCAGCCATACGCAAATGTCACACCATGACCTTGAGATCTCGAGTTAAGGCGGTGAGCGGATACTTGCATGAATGAGCTCTGGGCAAAGCCTTGTTTTTCCTCTGTTATGTATACTCTATCGCGGACTCTATCCATCGTACTTTGTCTATCCGGTGATGTTTGTATTTACCGCACTTTCTGCGGTCCCCTCTATTGCATGTTGTCTTACTAGAGCAGAAAGAGGCGCAGTTGATGTGTGTGTCCATCCCACAAAGTTAACTATACAACCAAGTGAAAGACAGCTTGAATGACGTGAGGTTAACCCTCCTCAGCACTACTTGTCTAAACCCTTATCACTAATAACAAAGCCAATGAATGTGTGTAGGGCCCTTTCCCCTCACTCCCTTCAAAACATCCAATCTTAAAAGTTGGAGGTGCATGAATGGTCTGAAGCAAGGCAGAAAGTCTGGGGCAGAAATCCCAAAGAAAAACCCGGGAAGTCAGGGGGACCAGACAGCATGTAAAAAGGCGAAAAAGGACAAAGCAAAAGCGAGGCTGACCTCCTGTTTGTTCCATGAAGCAAAGGAAGACCATCACAAAGTCCAAGACCCAGACTACAGGCCGTGCCAGTTCCCTTTGGGCGGTTTAACGCATGAAGGAGGGAACGAACTGCGGCGGCGGCCGCCGCAAACAAAGGGGACTAGAGACCCCAGCTGAAGCATTGTCCATTGTACCTCTGTGACAATAAATTGCACAATGCGAGATGCTGTGAGTGAAGATTGTTTCTGGAGATCGCCCTTGACATGGATCCAAACGGCAGTCTGTCCCGCGTCCCCTGTCTTATGCTCTGTATATATATGGATTATGCTGTCGGGCAGGATGGTGTTCTTTATGGGGTATCTTACACTAAACGGCTGCAAGGCAGCGGCGAGCAGCTATTTCTGGGAGGACAAGCACCAAAAGAGCCGCCACAAGCCACTCACACACGTCTACAGAGATAGATGCTATAGCTATGCATGCACCGAGAAGTCTGTACTGTATCGATAGTGCGTGGGTGGCTGTCGTTTTGTTCTAGAACAGACGACTGACGCTAACCATGTTCATGTGCCTTGCCGGACACTTCTAGGGAATAGTCGAACCATGAATATAATAATAATAACACACACGGGAAAGCGTCTTTCGAAGAGGGCCAAAAGGTCTAAACACAGACTCAGGAGCGAGGAAAACGAGGCGGACGGGAGACAATATCAGATTGCCAGGGGCAGGTTGTTTATGCACATGGCGCTGGTGTTTGGCCAATCTTATAGCGGCAAAGCAACGATGGTTGAACGAGTTTGCAGACATCAAGTTACAAGCTCGCCACAGGGCCGGCCGGCCAGAGCGAGCAGTAAGCCTAGCCGGGCGGCAGGATCTAGGGGAGGGAACGAGACGAGAGGAGAAGACAAGAGCATATGTAAGAACCAAACATGCTACAGATGCGGTTTAGAGTGCGTCTACTCCACAGTACACGGGCCAGAGAAGCATAGCAGAACAAATAGAAGAACATGCCTTCAGAAAGAGGCTCCGACCGGGAATGCTAAGCGGTATTATGGGTGCGAAGCATGAACTTGGCACAGGCCAGTGTTGTGATTCTACTTGCCAGGCAGCTTCTTCTAGGGACATCTCGCCCGACTATGCATTTCCTTGTTGTGAAACACGGCGTCGCAGAGAGTCCAGAAACCGAAAGCATTACGGATTCAGCTTTTGATCTTCTTATGATATCAGCCAAAGGCGTATTGCCGTGATGAATGTACTATTGGCCTCTCCACACCAGCATCTACATCTACATTGCTGCACGAGCGAATTTGCTGTACTACATGTACTATACAAGCTCCGTTCCTTGATTGCTACCCAATCAATCGTGTATGGCTGGGATTGGGCAGGAACGCACGGAGGAGCAAGTCAGTGAGGAGGAGGCCTGTGGGAAGGGATCCAGACCTGGACGCCAGACCCTAATGCGGGTGTCCAGGTCATCATTGTAGTGGGTGGTAGACAGCATACAGAACGTTTCTGTTTCTGCTTGAGGGATGTCTTGCGGAAAATAGAGGGGCTGAAGCAACGCTTGCTGGAGCGAAGGAGCTGTATTAGCACACATTCCTGGCCTCCCACTACTGATTTGCTGGCTGAACACTGGTCACGCCTTTCGTGCCCTGAGTCTAGACAGCCCTTGGAGACCACCAATTCGAAGAATCTGTGATAGTGCTCAATCTAGACTGCAGCTTGGGACTAAAGGACCGCCATTGTTGGGCCACAATAGACAGGAGACAAGGGGTTCTCCCGCCCACTGACGTCAGACAGCGCAGTACAAATTCTGGCGGTGACGACTCCTTGGGTTTCACAAACCTCTGAAATCGGTTGTCCGTCTCATGCCTCATCCAGGATCCACGACAAGAGCGGCTGCGGTCTGCGTGCTCTCAGTTGCCATTGTGGTAAGAATAACAAGAGGGAGGGAGGCGAATAAGAAAAGAAAACGGCCCACAGTTGGGCTTCAACACCTCCAGCAGGTCTGCTGGCAGGGGTAATGAGGGGAGTGCGCGAAGCTGCAAAGCCCTTGTGAAGCAGAGAGCACAGCGAGGCACATGGCTGGGTCGGATTGGCCAATCAAGTGTACTGAAGCGACTGGCGACTGTGAGTCAACACGCTTCTGCTTGATGTTTGCATGCATGTACTTGTCTACGGGACTTTGTGATGGCCTGGTCCAGCCAGAAATTGCGGCAACAACTAAGCTGAATTTGACAAGGCCGGCCGATCTCTGCGGCCTTTACCAGTCGTTTACAACCTCCCCAAAAAGAGCAAATCGACAAGCAAGAACAAAGACATTCTCCAGGCCTATCTAAGCCTAGAACGGCCAGCTCTAGCCAGAATCGTAATCCTGCTAAAGAAGATTCAGTATAGACGAAGGCGGGCTAGTCGAGTGACACAATGGCTAGGTAAATATGTTACTTATATTACTCGTGTTGCGAGAGGTTCGTTTTCCCAAGATATCTAGCGACTGGAGAATATGTCATACACAGTCTATTATCTCGCACGCTCTGTAAGTCTCTAGAATCTCTACAAAGACAAAGAGGTCTATCAATTACGACTAGACTAGCAGTATGTAAACCCAATTTGTTACACACATACACAGTGTAGTGCCCTCCTCAAGACATGCGTCCAAATGGATGGTGATTCCGGAGCCCTGTTCTAAACCTACTTTGACTCATTCCATCTTGGCTCACTGAATGTTTGCTGGCTAATGCTTTGTCCTGCTACCCCTCGATGTGCTTCCTTGGTCTATTCGTTACTAAAGCCGGACGAACGAGGGGGGCCTCACTTGGCCGGCTAGTGTTGAATGAACGACTCACAAGCTCTGTATGTATGTCGTCCATAGACATGAAGAAACACGTGCAGGAAAGCAGTCTTTCTCCTTGTGTCAAGCCGTCAAGCCGGTACATGTCGGGGCATTACTCAGCTCAAAGTGCAGACAGAGGGAAAGACAAGAGAGGCCCATATCATGTTACATATCAAGACAAAAAGAAAGCCGTTGGAGTGGCTTTGGGGTGTGCGGGGCCTAGCCTTGGAAGACCCCCCCCCTCCTCGTCTTGAGGCCTGCTATCAAGCCTTCCATCACCAGCCACGACGTCGCGTGAAAAGCCTAGTGCATATTGCATTCTATGACGCAATTGCAGCTACCTGGAGACTGATTTGCCAAGGGCGCGCTGTTGTTGTTGTTGTTGTTGTTGTTGGGAGGCAAACTGGGCAACTACGATTTTTGTGTGGAGAGTTAATCTGATCAATTGAGCAATTGCCATTTCTCGTTCATTTTCTTTTTTCGTTCTTTTTTTCTTTCGATTTGTGGGGCCAACGCCAGAGACCCGGTGATGCAGAAGTCGGCGGGTTTCTTGTTCTGGATCTTACAAGAGGATGCAGAACCCAGACTTGTATTTTTTCCAAAGTCATATTACGAGAAGGGGAAAGAGAAAAAGTGCTCATATTTTCGTAGACGAAAGAAGGGAGGATAACGGTTGGATGAAAAAAAAAACTCCCCCCCCCCCCAAAAAAGATGGCTTCCATGCCAGCTCACAGGTTCCTCGACAGGCACACCACACCTGTCACCTGTAGTTTGCAATTGCGACTTACTCGCCTAGAGAATCAAGAAGGGAGAGAAGGCAGCAGAATAATTTGCAACAACTCTGCAACTTATTTTTAGGCAAGTCTGGACAACTGCAACTGGGAAAGAGAAAGAAAACAGAAGGAGCTGGCTGGCCTTTGTCCCAAGTTCCGTTCCAGACATAGTAGCTACCCTATCCTATATCCTCTTGTCAGCATGCATAATGTGTAAAGTATCAGTACATGCATACTATGCACAGTTATGTACATTCGTAGGTCTCTCCCAATGAAGCATGAGAAGAAGAGCCTTCTGTGTCAAAGATGAGAAGCAAATACAGTTTGATCTTTTACGGGCAAAACCTGCTGTGTTTACTTGACTTCTATGTATAGTACACAGCTACATGTGTAGTTGGCGGCCTTGTTGGGTTGGAATGTCTTGATCTTGAGGTAGAAGTAGAGCTCACAAAGACCTGTCCTGTGAATAGCGGGGTGGCCAATGGCCTTCTGGACGGGCAGTGTTTTAATTCGCGCTCTCTACCACGTTCTAATCTCCAGCACATTCTGCCCTTCCCATTCTCCAAGTCTGCCTGTCCCCCTCTAAGTGTCCGGAGATCAGTCAATCGTAAGCCCCTTCTCTCTCTCTTGTGTGGTGTGTATGTGTACCTACGCAGATGTACCTCGACTGACTGGAAGGATTGCTCACAATCGACTGGCTTGTTTGTATTGGTGTTTAGCCCTTGTCTTGGATTCTGCTTTTGCCAGTTGCCTGTTGTGGTTCTGTTGTGGTTTTAGGTCAGCGTTCCTTCTCGCTCTTGCCTCTGGGTTTCTGTACGCCCACGCCTAACACAAGCAACCAACACGCACACACAATCTAGATATGTAATCCACCCACCCCTCTTGACCTCGCATTTGAAGCAATTGCCCTCTTTTACTGCCTTCTCCAATCTTCTCCCAGTTGCCAGCCAACTTTGCTCTGGTCTATACCCCCTCTCCGCTTTCCAGAAACCGCTCCTTCCCATTATACGTGCTTTCTGTTCTGTACATAATCGGCAACTGCCCCTCCCATCTTCACCCAGTCCTTTTTTTTTTCCCAGCCTGAAATTTCTTCCAACAATCTTCTTCTTTCCATCATCATCATCATTATCACCAATCAATCAATTCATCGCCCATTCTACTCACTCCAGCTGAGCATCGCCACGATCGCATACCACCAACAGAATTGTTCTTTGGCCCTCTGCTGCTTTATCTTCTCTTCTCGACTTTGGACCCTGTGACATCTTATCGAAGACGCCCTGCCTGCCCTGCCTGCCCTGCCTGCCCTGCCTTGCCAGCCGCCTTGTCGCCCTCAGCCTTGAATACTGCCACCACCAACAGCCAACAACAAAGGCCGCCTCTTCTGCTGCTGCTGCTGCTCCTTGCTCGCACTACCAATATCCCTGCCCTGGACGGCCAAGTCAGAATCTTCTGTGCCCTGCTTGCTCCCTTGCTCCCTTGTCGCTTTCTCTTTTTCTCTCTTCGTTCTCTTTTATGTCGCCCACTCTCCTCATACTTCGCCTTGTACATAGCGACGGCCAATAAGACACCCCGTCTCTGCTCCATCGCTCTCATCCCGTGACGTAGCAGATCTCGCTGCTGCAGTTATCGAGGCCTTTTTGCCAGAACACCACTCCGCCCTCATTGGCCTTCCTCTGTCCTGCCTGGCTCTTGCGCTCAAGAGTACCCCCACCTCCAGGCCAAGTCCCTTGCCTGTCTTTTTTTTTTCTCGTCTGGCACTAGCACACACTAGGACCAGGAAGCACGAAGGACCCTTGAGAAGTCTCCTGCTTCATCCTTCTAAAAAGCGCCAACAACAAAAGGCAGACATCATCCAGGTCCGCCCTTCCCTGCTCTTGTCCTTGTCTCTTTGTTTTTTTTCTTCACTGATTCCTGGACCCCCTCTTCACCGCTTAACCCTCTTCCAAATTCCTTTCCTGCTCCTTATTCTTCTTCTTCTGTCAATCTATTGCTGCTACTGCTGCTGTCTGTCTGTCTGTCTACCCTCATACAGCTCACTTGCTAGCAACCTTGCTAGTGGTTGTAGTCTCAAATCTTTTTTTTTCTGCTTGGGTCTAGTCCTGTACGGCGCCCCTTGACTTGGCTCCTTGTCTCTTTATATCTACCCTCTTTCCCTTCTGCTTTTTCTCTTTTCCCAACATGTCAAAACAAATGCAGCCTGCCTACGTCGAAGAGGCAGAAGACGAATCTGAAGTCATCATGCCCGGAACCCGTGTTACTGCCGCTACTCCTCGGCCTCCTCCCAAAGAAGTCCGGAAGTCCAAGCCCTCGCCGCAGTTGAGCGACGATGGTCACGATGTCCCACCCAAAACCTCCCACCGTGAGCACCGAGGGTCTCGAGCTTCCAAGAAAGACCGAACCACTTCCCGTGAACATTCTTACGAGCGCGATCGTGACCACTCCCGAGAACAACGAGACCGGAAGCGGGATAGAGCTGCCAGACGCTCCTCTGTGCACCGCCCGCCCAAGGAGCACCGCAACAGCGTCAACTACCAAGAAGAACCATCCTACGACCAACAACTCACACGCACTCGCTCTCACAGCAACCGCACCCCGTTCAATCCCCCTATGCCGCCCCCGGGATACCAAGTTCCCCCCCAAGCCAACGCAAACTTTTACCACGGCCATCCAGGCCAGATGATGCCTCCCCACCCGCAGAACAACATGTTCCCGCCTCCCAATATGAACATGGGCCCCGGCCAAATGCCAGGCCACATGATGGGCCCTCCGATGCCCATGCATCCCACGACTCCGCAGATGATGATACCTCCTCAAATGCCTGGCGGGCCGGGCAGCTACGGCAACTATGCTCCTCCACCCATGAACAACTACAACCTTCCTCAGCTGCCCTCCACCACCCCCGGCCCCGATTACATTGAGGCCCAAAACATCCGCTTGAGCCAACGCTTTGGCCCCGCCCGCCCAATGTCCGCCCAAGCTGTGCGCCGAGACTCCCATCACTACGATGACTACGCCGAAGATGCCCCCCATGGTGGCCAGCTGACTACTCGTCGGCCTTCAATGCGCAAGCGGGACGGCGACGATGAACGCAAAAGGTTCATGGAGGATGATAAGCGCAAGATGCCTCCTCCTGCCAGTATCCCCATGCGCCCCAAGTCTGCCCGCCCAGTTTCAGGGGCATACTCTCGCCCGTCCCATGCAGAACGCTCTCACCTTCGCAACCGCTCATCGGTATGTGAAGAAGACGACCTTGACGATTTTGGCTGCTATCGGCCCGCGTCCCCTGATCAGGACGACTATATCCCTACTGGAAGTTCTCGTCCCCGCCAGGGCTCTGTTAGCTACGCCAACCGCCCGCCGCTATCCCAGCGCACACGCCGCCCTTCTTCGTACTATCAACAAGAGCCTCTCAGCAGTAGCTTCAATGACGGTTACGAGACTCAAATCAAAGCCGCACATGCCTACCAGAATTTGACCAACAGCATGAAGACCCTGGCTTTGACTAGCGATGCTCTTCAAAAGGTCAATCGTGCCAACCATGGTGGCAGCACGCGCTCTACCCGCAGCGGCGGCAGTCGGGGCGACGAGAGCGAATGGAGACAACCCTCGGTCACCACCCAAACCACTCGGTCTTCCAACGAAGAGGACGTCACTATCAAGATTCGCGGCGGCAACGCCATTGTCAACATTTCTGGTCGTGATATCCAGTGCCGCGACGGCACGGAGCTGACTCTGTCTTCTGCGCGCCCGCTGGCTATCCGTAACGGCAGTGACCACCAGGCTCTAGACTCGGCTCCGTACTACCCCGAAGACCGCGCGACCCGCCTTGAACGCTTGCCTCAGCGCAACCGCGCCAACAGCCAAGCTAATTCGTTTGGTCGTGGATCTCTTGACCGCCGTTTTGAAGCCCCCATTTACAACTACGGAAATCGGTACTAAAGAGAGAGTATCTGATGTGGTAGAAGGGGGCGATCTTTATGTGTCTCGTTTTGCATTGTTACGAGGTTATGAGTGTACGACATATTTCCTTGGCTTTTCTTTTTCCTTTCCTTCTTCTTCTCTTGGTTCACTACTTGACTCTGTTTCTATTTCTTCTTTTCTTTTAACTTGTCCTCATTGTTATGCAGAGGCCGCGCGCAGTCTTTGCTTCTTTGTCTTGCTGCTCGCCTTGGTACAGCTCTGCCAGACGCTCTGGGCTTGAGATGGGCCAACTGATACCTTGTGGATTTTATTCTCATGAAATCCGCTCCAAGTGTGTATACAGTTGGCTCCTCGCCCCTGTTGCTTGACAAAGTCTCGTCTATGGCTGCTTTGTGGCTGGCATTGGTGGTCACACACCCACATGCGTGTGTCGCTGGTGTTTCATTTTGCACTTTCGTCTCTGCTCCAACATGGGCTGGTTTCTGAGATCCGCCGCCTCTTTATCCGACATCAATGCCTTCTCAAAGGCATGTTCTGTTGTTAGAACATGCTCTACGAAATGTGCCCTTGTTTTGTCTCGCAACGCTGGTCATGGCTTCTCACAAGCCCCTCAACATGCCGAGGGCCTCTGCTTCATTTTCTTTCTTTTTGCTTCTTGTTCTACATTTTTGGGTTGGAGGTTCTTCTGGCTTGTTCAATGTTTGTTTTTCTTTTTCTTCAAAGACTCATATCTGTGCTGGCCAACGCTCAGGAGATCATCTGCTCAAAAGCTTTGGGCCCCACGGCCTTGCTTTACCGTCACCCGCTGTACCAGGAAGGACGGACGTGGGTGATGGCGGTGCGGTGCTGTTTGTGTTGGTTTGCTGTACCATTTTCTGCGTGTTCTTTTTCTGATTTTCTGGTTTCATTTATTCTCTTCATGGTCTTGAATCTATTTGCTACGATATATAAACTGCCTAATGTATCTGGTTTCTACTATGCTGCTGTTCTCACAGTCTCTCCCACGTATTTACTCTATTTTATAGGCCTTGTTCCGGGTGACATACACTTCTTCTCCCTCTTTGTCATAGCCATGCGGTCCCCTAATCCTTTGCAAGCGCGGTTGTACAAGCTCTCTCTCCCTCTGTGTTCCTGCTGTGTCTCAACGTTTGCATGGACGTTGATCGTGCATTTGAAACATCACGGCAAGCTTTGCCTTACATCACAATTCAATGTTCATGTTGAATGTGGGGCGGACTTTGCCGCCTGCACGGTGATTGGCCGACTGTCTCATTGGGCAGGAACCAAGCTTATTGGGTGGGGCTGTCGGTTGTCATGGTGATTGGCTCATTTATTTACTTTCGCTGCTCACGGCTTGCGCTTGCTTGTAGAACTCGACATGCACTTCGATTTATGTGTGTAAGAGAACAATCATCACACGGGAATCGTGCAGGCGGCTATGGATATTCTTGTGTCTGACTGTGTCTTTAGTTTGCATCTGTTGTTGGGACAGGCGGTTAAGTGTGGTATTTCCAGGCCAGCAGCAATGTTGAAGGGGGGCATAACTATTAGAGCATATCCTTGCCGTATTTGTGCATATACTTCTGGCTCCTTTCCGACTTGGGCGCAGGCCACTTTGATGCTGCTAGTTGCCCAGGAGACGACTGAAAGCTTTCGTTTTCTTTTTCTCTCGCAAGCTTCTTCCTGATCTTCTTCATCCATTGTTATCTCCTCCACCATCACCAGCTTTTCTTGTGCTGCGTGTACAAGATAACCGCCTGCATCAACTCATACTGCCATCCCAGATCAGTTTATCAGATTGTTCCTTGCCTACATCCATTCCTTCTTCGTTGCTTCTACCACCTCCTCACCGCCCTATCGCGACAATCCAGTCGGTACATTCCAGTCCACTGAAGCTCGTTAGCAGCAATGTCGCCCACACTACAGTCGCTAGGCCACAAGGCCCACGATCTCCTCAGCCGAGCCATCCCAACACGCGCCGCTGTTCAGATACTCACCGATGAGGAACTGAACCCCCTCGGCCCTCTGCTGATCAGTCGCGAGCTCCGCAGACGAGAAGATGACGCAAATCTCGACAACTACAACCCCGCGTCGGGCTCGATCGATCCCAAAAGTATCAACCAAGTCGCCATGTTTGTCCTGTTTGGGTTTCTCGGTGCCGGTCTTGTCATGGGCGGCATTTGGTTTTTCTTCTGGGCTAAGAACGGAGGCTTCACCTACCACGAAGACGACTGGGACGAATATGTGTCGACGGTGCTCAGACGCAAGGGCCCGAACGGAACCATCCTCTCCAATGCCACCAAGACAACCAAGCTGGGTGGAGGCAGCATCTACCGGGACTATGATGGCGATAACCGCACGGAAATGACGGAGAGCACCGGGCTGTCGGGCTCTACGATCTCTGGAATCACGGCTGGTGCGAGTGACGTGGCTGCGCGCAACGAACGCAAGCTCAAGATTGAGAAACGCAAGCGCGAGAAGCGCGAGAAGAAGGCTGCCAAGGAGCGCGCCATGCATGCTGGCGAAGACAGTGTCTTGATGGAGCAAGAGGCCGAGGCCGAGGCCTTTGCGAACCTTCGGCAATACCGCTCGGAGAGACCCGCGCGTGTCGGTGGCATGAACAGGCAGCCGGATGGTTCGGAGTGGGAAGGCTCGACAATCCCCACAGAGAGTGCCGTTTCCGCCAGTCTGCTGGATAACCAACAGCCCACGCCCACCAACTCGCCGCAGAAGAAAAAGGCCCCTGGTATTCGCAAGGTGTACTCCACCGCTGATCGCAACAGACGCACCGAGGAAGAAAGTCTCAAGGCTGAGTCTCGTGCTATGCACCGCCAAACCCGTGCTGCTGCGCTTCGTGGTGGTGCCAGTGATGTCAGCGGTGTGAGCGCCAGCACTGGTGCCGGCGATTCATCAACCACCACGGCTTCCACCGCCTCCGAAGGCCTCCGTCGCAGTTACACGTACCAGCGGTCTGGTGCGCCGCGCTCCAAATCCAAGCGCCGCGCCCGCCCCGAGATGTCCCAAATCAGCAGCATCAGCGAAGAGAGCCGTACGACTGCCCCTGCTCCCTCGCCCTGGGTGCCGCCAAGTGAAATCAGCAGCAGCAGTGGCGTTCCTACCTCTAGCACGATCAGCGGCACGACTGCCCAGACTGACTCGTCCACCGGCACCAAGAGCTACTACCACCCCATCCCGGAACTCCAGGCGACAAAGCAAAGCGCGGCATCGCCGGCTCGCGAGCCGTCTCGCCGGCGCAGAGAATCACGCGATGAGGGTAGCCGTCGACGCACCTCGCAGTCGCGGCCTCGCACACAGGAGGAGAGAGCTGCGCGCGAGGAGAGAAGAAAGAGCCGTGGCTACAGGCGGGGCCAGCAGTCTGAGCACGATGATGTAGACTAAACTCACAAAGGCGTAGAATTTGCGAAGCAACAGGACGCCCATGGGCAGGATTCGCAGTTGTTTGTCTTTTGTTTTGCAATTTTTTTTTGCGATGTGAATATTGGGTTAATGAATGGCTTGGGTATGATGTCGCTGTTATGTATTTGATTTATAGATAGATTTTAATGAGAGGCTTTGTTTTCTTTTCACATGTGGTGATCCTAAGAGTCTGAATCAGAGGCTTCGTTTTCTTTCAAAATATGGTGATCCAAAGACGTAGGGTTAGGGTTCGCATCCGTCTCCTCCGACCATGAAACGAGGACGATAAAAGGAGCTCCCTTGTTCCCGATTTCGCGTGCGTGGACACAATGGAATGCATTATGCGCCGAAGCAGACAAAGGATTCAGTGCAAAGGCCTAAAACAGAGAGAATCTAGGGGTCAATAGAAGAGACGTCAGAAACGAAGATGAAGCCAACGAAGCTAAATGCAGATGCAAATGTGCAAGACATGCGCCATAGTGAAAGGCCAATTCATTTTCATTGGCCTGAGACTGACGATGGGTTTGAAGCTGAGCCAATGAATCAGAGTTTGGAGTTTTGGAGTAGGGCGAGGTGTGGTGAGGCGCTTTGTCCGCCACACTGTGGCTGTGGCTCCATAGAAAGGCTGATCAGTGGCTACCGGCTAATTGGCTGGAGTTTTGGGCAGTGCAATCAGGCAGCTTTGGGCTAAAGTGTTGCTTTGCTTTTTCCTTTTTCCCACTTTATGCAACAGACTGTGCAGTGCATGCTACAGGGGGGAGAGCCCTATAGTGAGATATTAGAGACTGTAGAGGGCCTCTCTAGGCGGCTTTGAAGTAGGTTGCGATTGTATTCTTTGTAGCTGTTTGGTCACCACGACGTCAAGTTTGGCGATATTTCTGCTAGAACACAGTAGCAGCTATACATTGATATACATTGGCTGTACATGTCAGTGCCTCTCCGTCTTTTCTTCCTGCACGTATTTTTTCACTCTTCTTTTTCTCCTCTTGGCCAAGCCCATGAAACATCAACCGCCCTTGAAAACGATCTTAGCCAAAGCCCTCTGAAGCAACGCATCGACACGCGAGTTTCCTGACGCAAGCGATATCATTTTTCTGCTGCAAACGAACCCGGCCGACTCGTCTTTATCTTAGCCTTGATTCGCTGCTCTGCATTTACAATTGCGTTCACGTCGTGAGACTGCTCAGGCATTGGCATTCTTTATCTTACACGCACTTGTATTTTCCCGCTCATTTTTTTCCCATCGCTTTCTGGCTTTTCTTTTGTCGTTGTCATCCAATCATTCTGCGCTTCCTTTTCTCCGCTGCGTCTTCCGCATTATCGTCATCATCACCCTGCTTCTGCTTCTGCCTCTGCCTCTGCCTCTGCCTCTGCCTCTGCCTCTGCCTCTGCCTCTGCCTCTGCGTCTGTCTCCCCACGCCTCTTTTCGTCTCTTCATCATCAGCTCGAATGCAGCTGCGACGACCGGCGACCATCGCCTGCAGCCACATCACACTCAACAACAGTATCCTGTCTTGATGCCAAACACCATCTTCTCGGCTTGATTTAACTTAACCCGAGTCTTACCCGCATCTGATTTTCACTTGTGCCTTCAATTCCGAGCGTCGTCTCTCGCCACAATCACGACCGACTCGTATACATACATACAACCGACTCCCAGCTTCACGATAGCTTTACCTGTGTCACAGACATTCACTATTGCATTCTCGACGTCCACTCGAACCCCTTCTTGTCACCCTCGCAGCAACAAGTATTCAGCCGCTCGAACGACACGCACAATAATCGCGCGCACTTGTCCTTCCTTTATTCTCTCCCATCCACAACCTCCTCCCCCGTTGCCCATCATGGGGTCCGAACCCGATAACGATGTCTTGAGCATAATACTCGTGGGACTGCTGTCCTCCTTTGTCTCCGCCATCGTCATAGGCGTGGCCTTGATGGCCCTCTACTACCTGCGAATGTCGGCAATCGAGTCTGGCCGCGGCTGGCTTGATTTTCTCGGTCGACCCGGTGAATTTGACGATGAGCAAGCATTTGCGCGCGCCGAAGAAGACGCCCTCGAGGTCATGGACGAGATACAGCGCACCGAGTACCTGCGCGCCAAGGGTAGGTTTTCCATCTATATCGCGCCCCCCATCGTTCCATGCGCCATTCATCATGTATATACTGACTCTATATTTCCCAGCCTTTGTTACCGCAAACCCTCCGGAATCTGTCGATACTGAGATCTCGCTATCACAGTACCTTGCCATCCAGGAAAAGGGTGTTTCAGCCTGGGAGTTTGAGCCCGAGCTCGAAATCGCCAACTGCTTCGTGGAGCAGCGCACCGAGATTGAGTTTTTTGACTCCGAATGCACCGTCACCACCAACCTGCCTGTCCCCAAGCAGAACGAGGTGTACTACTGGGAGGCCAAGATTTTCGAAAAGCCAGAAAATACCCTTATCAGCATTGGAATGGCGACAAAACCGTACCCTCTGTTTCGCCTACCCGGTAAGTCTGACCCCATTGCTTTGATACCCTATGCATGCTTCAATCCACCGGCTGTTTTGCCATGCATGCCACCACCGGTGCTGTTGCTGCTGCTGCTGCCCATCCTCAATTTGCCTCTCCAAAAAGCCCTTGCCGCGTCTTTCATGCATGCAGTTCCATCATGCCATCCTCGACTCGAGCATATCGCTAATTCCGTAAATGCACAACAGGTTTCCACCGAACGTCCGTCGCTTATCTCTCCACCGGAACCCGTCGTTACAATCAACCCTTCAACTCAAATCCCTACGGCCCTCAATTTGTCCAGGGAGATGTCATCGGAGTCGGGTATCGGCCCCGCACCGGCGCCATTTTCTTCACTCGCAACGGCAAGAAGCTTGATGATGTTGCGCATGGCCTTAAGAACCCCAACTTTTTCCCCGCTATTGGTGCCAATGGACCTTGCACGGTTCATGTCAATCTTGGCCAGTCTGGATATGTATTCATTGAGGCCAATGTCAAGAAATGGGGCCTTGCCCCTGTTACTGGCAGCTTAGCCCCTCCCCCGCCCTACGGCTCAGAGGCCGGAAGCATTCTTCTCGAGTCTGGAAAAGATGGATTCACGGGGCCTCAGTATCCTCGTCGTGGGCATTCAAACTCGCTCTCTTCGTACAGAGTTACTGCTTTGACCAACGTTTTGCATCCCCAGCATGCTAGATCCCGCAGCGGGACATACTCCAGAATCATGTCTCCGACCAGCCCTGGTCCCCAGCGAAGCCCAACTGACATTTCCCTCGCCCAACTCGCTCCTGCTGAAGAGACGGGAGAGAGCTCACATCACGTACCTGAAGACCAGAATGGCGGAGATGCTGTCGGCCTTGTCCTTCAAGATGCTCTTAATCCGCCACCCGACTATACCAGTCCTGTGGCCTCTCCCACTCGCAGCAGACGCAACAGCACAGACAGCGAAAACACGCCTCTGATACAAGTTGCTACTCGCGATCGGACCGCTTCAAATGCTTCGAGCCGATATGCACCACCGATTCCAAGCTACCACGACGCTGTCTCTCAGCACCCCCGTCGTGATCTACCGTCATCCACAGTCGAGCCCATTCCTGAAGCTTCAGCAGAATCTACGGCCCCGTCCGTTATCGACTCTACCAACATCGCACGGCCTGCCATGATGCTCACTGCACCATCGTCATCGTCATCGTCGTCCTCATCAGGAAGCAGCGAAGCTTCATTGCACCGCCATGACAATGCCGCTGCATCTGAATTTACCGAGTTCACGTCTGCGCTAGGTGCGGATCATGATTCTACTCTGACGCCCAATCGCGATGTATCTCCTCCAGCTTCTCGGTAGAGAAGACTTTACACTTACAGCTTTACTATAGCCGTATGCCTACTCGGTCTTTGGACGGTAAAAGTTGGATGGTTGTTTCAACCTGTATGCGCGTGGGTAACCGATCTTTGTCTTTGTTTTATTTCATCTTGATACCATTGCGGCTAATGAGCTGCACGGCCGGCTTTGGCACATCATGTCATCATGCTTGTTTTGGATATCAGCCCTGCCTTTGCAAATTCAACTCCCTTGGCTGTGAGCTGCCTGTTATACCGCCCTCAGTACTTTTGTTTTCTTCTATATTGGCCCGCCTCACCAGTCTCTGTTTGGTTTATCACTGCTTCCATGCCCATATATTCGTTATCCCCCATTTTCTATTTCTCGTTATTCCTGCCGACGGAGGCACCTGGCGAAATTCGGAGTTTCAGCGTTTGTTTTCTTTTTCTTTACTTTTCTCTCTCAATTCTCTTACCGCTTCACGTCGTGTGTTTGTATCGCAATGCTTGGCCCTGTCTTGATCTACCTTGGCTCTCTACACGGGCTTCAGACTCTCTTGATGGTTGCTTGGTTCCTCCATTTGGGCACCTGTGTATATTCCTTTACAACCCCCCCAGATTTCTGATGTTCTTCTCGCTGTTATGTTGTCTTGATACACCCGCAATATATATTTTTCTCTATCTCGTATTGGCTATCGCAGTACCCTTCCTTCCAGAAGGCCACATAAGCTTGATATCTCCACCTAGTTGTGTATAGTATACTACGTGCTTTGTACTCATGAATGTGGTGGTTTACGATTATCATGAGCAACCAAGCTTGGTCATGTGAGCTGTGTTGAACCCTAACATAACCCTATACAAATTTGTTCTATGGTTCCACAAGAAACCCCTGCTTAGTTATCTTAGACAGTGAGATGTCGTCCAACTTCCACAGCTTCTGATCTGCATTGAAACCTCTTCGCCCTACGTGTCTATGACAGATGCTTCGTTTTGAACTCTTGGCCATACACTGAGGCTTCTAAAATGTTATCCTGCCATAAGGTAGCAAGTACACTGGCTGCGACATCCTACGCCGCGGGAACATTTGCGTTACTGGCAACGGGCCGTTATGCATTGTGTGTTGCAGTGTGTGCTTGTGTGTCTATAGCCCTGACATGTGTGTACCGGCTATATTTCCATCCACTGTCTCATCTTCCCGGGCCTCGCCTGGCGGCTCTCTCCCACATATGGCTTGCTTTTCATTCCAAAAAGGGGCGCATGTTCCACCTCTCCCAGGAGATTCACAACCGGTACGGTCCCGTTGTACGCCTGGGGCCAAACGAGATATGGGTGTGCTCAGCAGAAGGGCTTCGCGCCATATACGCCACCAACCCCCCTCCTATGCCGTCTTTGTCGTCGGTCCCAAGCCCGGGCGAAAACGGCCCCTTGAACAAGTCCGAGTTCTATCTTGCTAGCGCATTGCAGCCGCCTGAGAGAAACCTGCTTGGGCGAGTGGTGTGCGAGAAAGACTCGCTGGACTTACTCTCGGAGCGAGATGGTGTCAAGTACCGGAGGCAAAGGCGGATGTTGGGGGGCGTGTACTCAGCTGCAGCCATTGCCAAGTTCCGGCCGTCGGTCGAGGCCGTTATAGAAAAGGCTATTCTCCGCATCACAGCAGCCCAGCAAAGCTTCCACGACACAGAGAGTGCCAGCAAGCAAGCGACTGTAGATGTGAGAGACTCCCAGGCTGTCCCAACACAACCAAGGTACTCGGAAACGATGGATCTCCGTGAATGGACTCACATCATCGCCATTGAAGCCCTGAGCGCATCGGTCTTGTCATGGTCCCCGGGATTTCTCCGTGACGGAACAGATCATCACACCGGGGAGCACGGGTACTTGACGTGGCGTCGTCGGAGTGTTTTCGGGCTGTTTCCTCTCGCCACCAAGGCAGGACAGGCATCTAAAACGGTCGGTCGGCTATGGGGCCGGCTATGGGGCATCACGTTTCCGACACCAAAGGGGTTTCGCCCTTTCTTTCCGGTACGTTTGTTGGTTTTGAATATTGCTTTGGTAGCGGCTCATGGTCTAACAGTTCTCAAGGGCGTGTACCGGCAAGTCAAGAGACGTATCAATCTCCTTGTGCCCACGAAAACTAACCCTAAGCCCAAGGGTGATAACAGGCAAGACCTGCTCTACAGTCTTATCCAGTTACATCTGGGCCGGCCTGAGTTTACTGATGAGTACTTGCGGCGTATGGCAGTGACCAACTTTGGAGCCGGTCACGAGACACTGGCTGCCACACTGACTGCAGCTCTTGCATTGATAGCCATGGAACCCGGAGTCCAAGACAAGGTGTACGAGGAAATGCTACTGCAGCAGGCCGAGGACAGTGGCACAGGCTCAGACGAGCACACAGCCTCCGCCAATGACAACAAAAACAACAATGCGAAAGACAAGGTTACGGGCTACACGTATCTACAGGCCTGCATTAAAGAATCTCAGCGCTTATTCCCCGTTATCAGCATGTCCATGTCCCGTGTTGTTGGGCCCCGGGGCCTTTGCTTTGGCGAATATGCCTTCCCTCCCGGAACCACGATTGGCTGCTCACCTACCGCACTTCATCGGAGCCTGGACCTTGTCGGCCCTGACTCCTACTCATTCCGACCTGAACGGTGGCTGGTTCCCTGCTCTTCGCCGCTCTCTCCTCCTAGCTCGCCCTCCTCTCTTCCCTCAAGTGCCAACAGCAGTCCATCTTGCACACCCGCATGGAGACTTGCTTCAGGCCTCCAAGTGCCCGCTTACTGCGCAACCGAAAGCCTAGTTGAAACCCGATTGCGGATTGCTGGCCTAGAGCGAAACTCGCTGGCATGGGGTGCGCCGGGGCACACATGCCCTGGTCGGCATCTTGCAGAGCTGATAGTAAGCGAGGCTGTGGCAGGGCTATGTAGGGCGTTTGAGTTACAGGTGGACGGTTCTCGTGATGCACTAGAGGGCGGTATACGGGCTTATTACCTGTGTGTGTTGTTTGGCGTTAACGTGTACTTTCAGCCACGGAACACGCAGAAATAAGGTCGCGGAACGTGGGAGAACAGGATGAGAGGAGAAAAGGAAGAAATGCCATGATTTTTATTGAATCCAAGTGAAATCGCAAACCGAGGCTTGTCGTGTACGACGGTACATGCATGTACATGCATGTGTACATACATGAAGATATGATAGGTCCCCCCGCGAAATCAAAAAGGAAATTTCCTGTTTTGATAGTACAGAAAACCAGGGAACAGGCAACTTCTCGTTTTGTTTCATTCGAGCTTGTCTAATCGCCATGGACTTGTTCAGTTCAGGAAGGAGGTCATCACAGCCCCAAAGGCTTGCTGTATTTGGCATTCTTATTTCTTTCTGGGCTATTGCACTCTAGGCTCCTTCCATGCCGGCATGCATGACCCTTGTGCGAGTCAAGTTCTATTAATAGAACCACCGAATCCTCCAGAACTTACAACATCATGTCATCTCGCTGCTGCACAGTATCCGTGTTCCCTGCCCTACGTCTGTCCAATCGAGCCACTTTGCTCTTCATTCGCAGTTAAATGAAGTCATGGCTTTTTGATGTTTCGTTTCGTTTCCACTTTTTGTGAAACACAAGACAAAAAAGACACATTCGGAGGCTGCTTCTATGGCTGCTTCTTCATCCTTCTATCATACCCTGATTCCTACAACAGCCATATATCATGAAGGGGGCTATCAACCTGATGTTCCCCCCTCCTATCTACCCCCCCCCCCCCCCCCCCTTCCGGGCAAGGTTCAAGGACCAGCAACAAAGCTTGCTCGAAATCGACACCGGCCACATCCCAAAGCTTTCCCCAGCGCGCAAAAAGCGGGGATGAGGAACAAAAGGGACCTCGTATTCACGAAGCCAAGCTGCCAAAAATATTTTTTTCCTCGTCCTTCTATCAAAGCCTGCCCCTGTTCATCGCTCCCACAGGGCGTCATTTATGTCATGGATGGAGACAGGTGAGTAGAGGTAAAGACAGAGGAAGGAAAGCGTAGATCAAAGGTAAAGGCAGCACGCTAAGCAGAAAACGGGGAAGAATAGCAGGGCGTTACCAAAGCTTTGTTTCATCCCATTCACATCAAGTAGAACTAGGGGTGCGATACAGCAACGGCCAGAAAGCGTGGCTGTATCGGCTTCGAGTGAAGTCCGAGAGAGTCGGGGTCTGGGCGCATGAACGTGTAAAAGTGATGTTTGTCTATTTGACAGGTTGGGCTAACGAGAAACTGCTCTACCGTAGGGACTTGGAGTGAAGCAGCAGCACCTCGGAGAAATTTTCATGTCAGAGACATAGCTTCCTTTCCAATATAGGGATAGTTGAAATGTGTGGATCTGGGCGAAAAAAAAAGAAAGCATAAATTATCATCATATAGCGCTCTCTGACCATTAATCTCCATCACCATAGCATGGCAAATCACAGGCAAAGCGTCAAGACAAGGATAAGTCGAGCCGAGGAAATTTCTCCTATAGTGAGTGAGTGTCCCAGAACAAGGCCAAACGAAGCAAACGAGCAGAGGTTGCTGAAGAGTGAAGGATAATTAAAATATTCAACTATATGCACGTAGCAGAAGCAAATGCCATGTAAGATTTTCCGCCTGACAAAACCAGATGCCGTCAGAAAGACATGTCCCAAAGACAAGCAATTAAGGTAAGAAAACGAAGTAATGATGAGAAACAAAAAGAATTGCAGTCCAAATAAACTCCAAGCTATACCCAGACACCCAACGAAATACAGGGCGGAAAAGAAAAAAACACATCATGCTCGCCTGTGGAAGGGAAAAGAAAAGAAAAACAAGACGCAAGCACAGAGTAAAACAAATATAATGCCAAGCTCAACTATGGGGAGACACCCATAAAGAGACAGACACAAGAAGCAGAAAACCAGAAATGCCAACAGGCAGGCAGGCAGGCGGATCACTCAATAATCCCCATCGATGTAAAGGAATGTGTCTGAAAAACCTGAAATGCAAATGCAAGATTTTTGGTCGGTCGTGACGGTCGTAACAAGTATATAGTGCAGAGGGCGGGGGTGATAATGTGCAATGAAGGAAGGGGATTATTAATATAAAAAGGAAGGTTCTGTCCCGCATAAGCTCGTCCCAAGCAGAGCGCGGGCGTTGGGTTGTTGGAAGGGTATCATTAAGGTGTGTGTATGTATGGTGGTACAAAAACCGTCTGGTGGTCGGTGATATGAGGAAGAAATCGTCAATGATAGCAGACTATTAGGCGAAGATGGGGGCAGTGGCGTCGAGCCTCGAGTATAAAGTTTTGGGAAGTCATGGTTCGTAAAGGAATGTCGTCGAGAGAAAGAGTAGCTCGCTACTGATCTCCCGGTTGGAAATGCAAAAAATGGTAGTCTAAAGGAGTGTCGTAGAGGAGGGGTGGGCTAGAAGGCTCAAGCCTCCTCGTATGTATCGTGATAAGGAGTGTCGGTGGTACGTGGCGTCTTGTGTTGGCGAAAGATTAAAAAGATGGAAGCATGAGAGCAGCAAGAAAAGAGAACCAATACTTGGAACGGATGGCGCAAGACGTGGCAACAGTCGAAAACAAAAACAGCAAAGCGAGCGAGCAAAAACTCAGGCCAGTGAGGGTTTGAGAGAGAAAAATCAGACAAAGGGGAGGGCATCAAGGCTGTGGTGCATCAGACCCTGAGGATCCCGGGGCAACAGGAGCAGCAGGAGACTCGGGAAGTGGGAGATAGGCGCTCATATCTCGAGGTGACGTCAAAGAAAGGTCTACCATGGATGATGAATGGCCATTGGGGCTGACAAAACTGGCAGCCGGGCTTCCTGCCACTGAGTAGCTGCGAGCTGAGTGAGTCCTGGAGAGAGAGAAAGGCGGTCTTGGTCAATGCGGGGGTCCTTGTGTGTATGGGTGGTGGGTGGTGCTTTTAACGGCCTGTTATGGTTTGTTTTGGTCGGGGATACTGCAGAGTAACCACAGCTGGCTTCACTCTAGTACAGCAGAGCCGTCGTCATAGAAGGAGGAACGCACTCGGGGGCTATGGGCGAGAACTCCGGGAGCAACTGCCACTGCGCAGGGTTCCAGTCTCCCCCAAACGAAGGGTCAGACATATAGGAACTGTCGTAGGTAGTGGTGCCAGGACTGGAAGCAGCACTGTAGGGACTTCCACTGGCGACGTATCCAGGGCTGGGGACAGAAAGATAGAGGTTTGTCGAGAGAGCAGGCGACATCATGGGCATGCTGTGAGCCGGGGTTTCGAAGAACGGGAGAGGCTCGGGCGCAAACACAGGCGAGGCAGAAGGACCAGCAAACAGCATGGAAGGCGTCGACGGAGCCTCGGATACGGCGTAGTAGCTAGTGGTCGGGGTGCCATAGACCTCGGGAGCCGACTGGTAAACAAAGCCATGGCGCTGCTGAAACTCGGCTGCGGTTCCAGCGGGACCGCGCATCAGAGCCAGCAGAGCAGCAACAGAGTTGTCACCAGAGGCAGCAGCATGGTAGAGACGCTCGTTCATGTCCAGGATAGGCTTAACAGTCAAGCTTCCGAAGTAGCCGGCGCCAATGTCGGGGAACAGGCGCTCCATGACCAAGGCCACCGAGTACAGATGTGAAATGATGACCAGGCCCGTGTACGACGAGTTGGCAGAGCCCAGGTATCTGAGAGGCTGCCAGAAGAGCCAACTTCTCAGGGGAGCAAGCTTCTCATGCTGCTGCTGCACCGTGATGCCGGAGGAGCTCGCCTTGCGGGCGTTCTTGACAAAGTTGATCAGGTTCTGAACATCCTTCAGGTCCATGCCAGAGTTCTTGAGGTGGGCCTCGAGAACCTGCAATTGCTGCACAGTGCGCTGTAGCACTTCCATGTCTTCTTTTTCGGGCTGGGTTGTCTTGTGGTCGGGTCGGGGCGAGGGAGGAGCCAGAGTGGTCACGTGCTGTTCGTCGATGAAGGCCTGGAAGCTGGAAACGTAGTTGCCTTTGCGCATGAGGTCGATGATCTAAGATTGTTAGGCAAGGAACGCCACATGGTTTTGATTTAGCCGAGTCATTTCAGAGTACTTACCGAAAGAGTGCCGTTCATGTGTTTGGACCAATCACGCCTGTTGCAGAGTATGTTAGAGGGAGGAGTGTTCAAGCGAAGCGACGAAAAAGCGTTGCGGGATAACATTGCTCAAAATACAAGGAGACAAAAGAGAAAAAGACGTACCACTCAGTTGTCTGCCATGACAGAACCATGGAGGCAGCAAGAACAGAGTCCGAGTTCTCGGGGTTGAACAGCTGCAAAGCCTCGCTCAGTCCCTTCAGGGCCTTGCCGCGGTGGGCAAAGGCCATGTTGCGGACGGCAGGCGAGTCCTGGACAGTTCCCATGTGAGTGGCAGAGAAAGCCAGCACGGCGTTCATGACAAATGGGTACACGGCAGCAAAGCTGAGGATGTCGGGCATCTGGCTGGACCATACAGTAAGACCGAGGTTGTTTTGCGAAGCCAGCTCGCTGCAGACCAGGCAAATGTGGCACAGCAGGCGGAGGTCGTCCAACTTGAGACTCTTGGGGTCAATGTAGTTGAAGACGTTGAGCATGGGAAAAGGCCAGACCATGGTGTTGAGCCACTGGTCAGCGACCTTAGTCACGTCATCGGCCCACACGAGACCGGCCTTGTCGGGCGAGGCCGACCGGTCAATGGGCATGTCGTTGTAGGGACAGCGGATCTTGTGCTTGGTGCAGTTCAAGCACTGAGGGAAGGTTTCATCGCAGCGGATATGGCGGCGCTTGCAAGCATCACAGCCCTTGCGGGACTTGGTGTGGCTATCGATAGAGGTTAGTAAGAAGGACGGGGGGGCGTGGATCAGCGAGTAGCTACATACCTGCGGCGAGGGGGACCACCACCGGGACCGGCCATTGTGTAAGAATGGGGAGAGAAAGGAGCTTTGGAAGAAGAAAAACGAAAGAGTAGAGGCAATGCTGATGCTGACTCGGAATCAGGTCAACGTCAACGTCGGGTAAGTCTTGACCAGGGTAAACGAGTGTTTTTGTTTTGTTTTCTGCTGTGTCCCACGGCGGTATCTATGAATGGCTTGGCAAGAAGCAGAAGCAAACAAGCAAGGCACAAGATGAGCAACGAAGGGTGGAGACGGTTGAGAGAAGCGAGAGTGAACAATGATCAAGTCGTGCAACACACTTTTCGAGCAAGTGTTGGTGGGATGGGATCAACGACTTTATGAAGCTTTTCAGGCCACAGAAACTCTTGATAGAGGCAAAAAAGAAGACGAAAAAAGATCCGGCAAAAAGGGAAAATAAAAACTGTAGTCCGGAACTAAGATATAAGTCTTGGAGCTAGCTCTCTTAAGACGTCCTCTTCCGGCAGGATTTAGTTGGTAGCGAGCGTATGGGGGTTTTTTTTGCAAGGCACCGGTGGGTTTATGGCAAGTGGGATATCGAGGATGTGAAGATAATCTGAGCTAAGTAATCTTGGAAAAAAGAAGTATAGCGTCGGGTATCGTCAAGGTGGAGAGAAGAGTTTTTTGGTGTTTTGGGGGAGGGGGGGGGGGGTTTCAAGGGGGTGTGGTGGGCTACTGAATAGCAAAAAAAGGCTGTTCAATAAGGATCCCGAGACATTTGGTGATTCTCTCAGATGGAACTGGGGGAATCGTTCTAAGTGTACACAAAAACCAAACGAATGGTTTCTAAGAGGACACTAAGAAGGTGGGGGAAGCAGAAACTTCAGTGGTTCAAGGCAAATCTTGTGGGGAGGATTTGGATCTTGATGAGTCGAGCGAGAACCGGTAGAATAGAAGGAAACGGCCGATCTTCCTGGGGATGAGCGGAGGTGATCAGGAGAAGAAGCGACGAGATTTGGCTTGATATCGACAAAACGCGGGAGAGGAGATGTGAGAGGAAAGAGACTCCAAGTGGTGGTTTTTTTTCGATTATCTCTCAGTTATTGAAGGTTTTGTTCAAGCGAGTGACAGGAGTCGACGAGGACTTCCTCAGAAAAAAGGACTTCTGGGTAGAAGAAAAGAGAAATAAGAGTTACGAAGAATGAGGTTTATGAAGATGATGAAAGTATGTAGTAACAAAGCGAATGTGGTTGGAAGCCAATAGGATAAAATGTTGGTAAGGGAAGGAGGAGGGAACGAGAAGGGAAAGAACGAGTTGTGGGATGGGCAAGACCCAGCTCTTATGTGTGCAGCTTCCCAAGGAAAATAAAATAAAAAGGACGGAAAAAAAGAAAAGAGCAATACACTTGGAAACAACTGACAAGGAAAGGCAAGAACCAGCGAATGGGCAAACGGACAAGGTACTTGCTCTTGTCTGTCCTCCTTCCTTCCTGCACGGCAACGCTTTGCACTCCCGCAGTTGCTATTCCTTCGAGTCATTGAGATCAGGTCAGCCAGGTGCTTACCATTTTTGTTTTTTTTTCGCGCCTTCTTTCTTTTAATTGTGTTATTACCACTGTTTTTTTTTTCTTTTTTTTTCTTTCCTTTTTCTTAGCCGACTTGCTATCTGTGAATATCTACTGCGTGTGTTGTTTGTCCGCCGGTTGCTTGCAGCACTGTTTTGGGAGGCAGCAAGGAAGTTTTGTCAGGCAAAAATGATACATGCTGCTTGGATAAGGCCCAAGTCAGTCAAGCCAAGTCAAGTCAGTCTCTGTCCCCTAGAACAATTGCACATGAATTTACCATTCTTTTCTTCGAATGTTTATCAAGCCAGCGGGCTGGCTTTGGCTTGGCCCGATTTCGTGTCCTAGCGCAGATAAATCAACATCTCACATGAAAAAGAAGAAGAAGAAAGAAACGTGGGAACTAGGCAAAAGGGCCCATAGAAACACAGCCCTCTGACAATAGAGAGAGGCAGTCAAGAGGTACGGTGTGAATTTTTGGCCGGTACACCAGGACCCTGTGTGAATCAGCTCGCAAAATAGTGCTGTGGGGAGCCTACAAGGGGACAATGGGGTTGTGGCGCATGGGCAGCTGGGGGTGTCTCTAGCAATGTGTCTTGTGGCATGGGTCCTAGGGCGTGTAGTTCTACAACGCAAGGTTGATCTCCCTGTGAGGTGTTGAACTAACACTGGCCAGTAATGAGATCTTGAGAAAAGGTTTCAATGCTGCAAGGTTGTAATCTTGCTGCTTCTATTTACCTGGTCTCTCGTTCTTTGCTTTTGATGGCCCTTGCTACACTACACGGTGGACGTTTTTTTTTTCTTTTTTTTTCCTTTTTTTTTCTTATTACAGTTTTCACTGCATGTCATGTCTTGTCGTCTTCATTTTCTGATAAGCTGCGTCTGACGGAGTGCCCTGAGAAGCAAGGACGGTGAGGGAAACCCCCCCCCCCCCCGGGGGCGGGTCTGTAAATATAGACATCACAGAGCGCGCTTTATTATGAACCAGCTTCGTGCGCTCGTCCCTTATTCACCTACCTCCCTCTTCCCTCTTCCCTCCTCCTCCTCCTCCTCCTCCTCCTCCTCCTCCTCTGGCCCAGTTGCGGAGAAATAGCAACTGCCACTAAGTGTCTTCTTTCCTTCACATGGCCTCCTATGCCCAGCGAGTAGTTGGTCAAAACTCAAAAGTACTAGGCTAGTATCGGCTTCTTCATCAATGCTAAGGAAGTGCTCCACTTGGTGACTTCATAGCCCCATAACCTCAGCCCAGAACGAAGGTGAGAAAGAAGAAAAAACTTCTCTGGGGTTGCCTGCTAGTCCTGTTCCTCTCGGTGGCCTTTGGAACGTCACATTCCGCGATGTTGTGCTTGTTTTTGATCTTGAGTCCTTCTAGCATGCAGTAAGGTAACCTTGACCCAATGACGTTGAGAGCAGAGGCTTCTTCACTTTTTGCCTCATCCCTTTTTCATGATAACCCGTCCTAGTCATCTACATACATCTTGCCCCTTGTCAGAGATATTTTTGGACGTCTTGATATTAAACCCAATTGGCCTTTGACCTATAGCCCGCCCCTGCCGTCCGTCATCATGCTATAGCATAGCATAGCTGCATTGCCTGCTGGGTTTTTCTTCAGCCACGCCTAAGCTATTGTCGTTGGCCGTTGCTGCTTGGGTGAGAACGGAAAAGGCAGAAAACGGCAGCCCACCACCATCTCGTAGACAACTTGCCGGGTCTGACTACCTGTAAGCCGGAGTGGATAGGGCGTGTGCCCAACAGGAACAAAGGTTTTCATCGGTGGATATCGCTGGAACCAAGTCTTAGGACAAGAGAACCAGCCCTGGGTTATCATATGCATGTAGTATGTAGGATGCATGTACATACATACAAACATTAGTACATGCTTCGTTTCATTGACCAATGGCCTATTGTTTGGGTGCCGAGGTTTGCCACTTCCTGCTTCTTCTTTCTTCTTCTTCTTCTTCTTCTTCTTCCTCTTCTCCGTCCCCTCCTTCTATATCGTGTGCTCTACTCTTAGATCGTCCATCGTCATCAGTAGCAATAACATGCCAGTCGACGTCATACCCAGACAACCTACAAAGAAGGACTATAACCGATACAGTCACTTTCATCTGCTTGTGGTTCGCTCGTTGTTTGGTCGTGGTGTGCCAAGCTTAAGGGTTAGCGTGCTTTGGGCCAAACAAAAAGCCCCCAAATTCTTACAGGGGTACAAAGAGACCTTTCTGATTCTGACCCTATCCATCGGCCATTCGGTCTTGTTTTTTTCTTCTTGTTTTCTTTTTCTTTTTTTTGGCCTAGCAATACCGAAGAAAATCAAAGTAGCATCCGGTAAACCCTAAATGTGTCGCTGTTGTTGGAGTAGATAAGGTGGAGTAATATGTTCTTTCCACATCAAGAAAAACAAAAAGGAAAGAGAAAGGAAGTAGGCACAGAAATTACCCGCGCATAGGATTGAGCTAAGGACGCTCCTGCATTTTTCATTGACGGTTGTGGGTAACTACGTTGTGGCTTTGACGGTAGGTGGCCGGGCCGGCTGCACGAAGTGGGAGGCGTAAACAAGTTTAGGGTCGAGGCAGAATAGGCAGTTACCACACGCCACATCCATCATGAGACGACCACAACCAGATATACAACACACATTTACATGTACAGTACACAAGTGGCCAAACCTGTACAGTTGGAAAAAGCCTATTGCGTTGTCAAAACAAACTTGCTACCCTATTTGTTATCTAGAAGATAAACATTAGACTAAGAATAATCCAGTGTCCCCCCCCCCCTCCAAAGAAGGGAGGAGGAGGAACAAGGGAAGGAGGAAACTTACCCAAGACAGGGGCTGTGGGGGCGGGAGGGGGGGGGGGGGGGGGGGGAAAAAAAAAAAGGCAAAAAAAAAAAAAAAAAAAACATACGGGCTGTTCCCCCCCCCCCCCCCAACCCAAAAAAGGGGAGGGGGGGAAGAAGGGAAGGGGGAAAATTACCCAAGACAGGGGCTGGGGGGGGGGGGGGGGGGGGGGGGGAGAGGCGACACAGAAAAGGGCAAACAGAACAAGACAACAAACATACTGGCTGTTCCCCCTCCCTCCCCCAAGCCTCAAAAGCGAGGAATGGAAACAGAAGGTTTGATGTGTGCCCAGAACGACATGCTATATGCTATTGGATCCAAAACACCACCCCCAATTCTTCCCTGTGATAACATACGACTGTGGATGAACATTGTTACAAGCAAGACAGCAAACCTACTTGCATTAGGAAACCCGTTTTGGATATCAGAATGAACCAACCTCAGAGTTGGGGCGTTTGCAGATAAGTCTCGAGTGCGTATGTGCCTGTATCAGCCATTGTCGTGCCTTGAACCGAACTCCACATCCAGGCCTTACATCCTCGGATGAAAAAGCGCTTTGGTTGCTAGTGCTGAATACCTACTAAGTCACCGGTCTTGAGTCTGTGATGAGTCTGTGATGTTTCATGTACTCTGTCGTCTGGCTTCTTTTTGTTTCTATCGTCGCCCCAGCCCTTTGCATTCTTCTTATAATAACAACCCTTTTGTCACAGCCCCCTTTCACATTATGGCCGGTAGGTACTTTTGATGCTGTGTCGATATGGTTTCTCTGCTGTGGCACGTAAAAACCACAGCTGAAGGCCTCCGGCTTGCTCTTTTATTAACATCATCACGATACAAGTTTCCTGTAGTTCCACCAAAGCCGCAGCGGCAGCGGCAGCGCTGGAGGGACAGTGGGTTTACATAACCCAGAGGGATTCTCATGTGTAATAGCGGCTTACCGATGTTGTCCTAGCTCGGCCAAGTCAAAGTCAGCCCGGAGAATAAATGGGTGAGGCGGAGCAGCTAGACTGGGTGGGAGACAAGTAGGCGGAAAGCGGAAAGCGGACAAGTAGTTTGAACGCAGGAAGAAACCATAGGCTCGACACAACAGCCTACAAGGCGGGGGAGGGAATGGGGGAGAGGGCATGGGAGGATAAAAACCCTTCGCGGACAAATCCCCCCCGTCGTGCTAGAAAATATCTTGGGCATGGATCTGGACGAGTATCGTGAGTGTGTATTTTTTACACTGTCCAAAGAAGAAGGCATGGCTCTCCTCAAACCAAGTCCTCTCACCTTGCAGAGCCTGGCCCGCTATTAGACGACCCAGGCCGTGTTTGGGCAGTGGCCGACTCCCAACGAAAGGGCATGGCTATGAATTAGGGATGGTGCGAGCTATCTCGACTGCTTTTTTGTCTCTATATACTTTCTTTTTGCCGGTGTACTTTCGGTATCATTAATGCCATAATACAGCTGAAGTGGCTCGTTTCTTGTACTCTTTTCTAGTATTTTTTTGGTTCGTTCAGTGGACATGTCCCAAAACGGATAAGCGAGGTCGGTTAATCGTGATAGGCTCCGCTCCAAGAGAAACAAGCCAACAGAATTTTGTCCTCGGCAGAAGAAAGAGCAGTCCATCAGAATAGCATAGCATAAGCAAAAGTTATATGTGCTTCTATGTAACCAGCCGACATTTAGATCCTTCATACTCTTGTGCATACATAAATAGTACGTTGCTCCCTTTTATGTAAAAAGAACTTGGACAGAGGGTAAGGGTTATATGTAAAGTCTTAGTTCAACGTTATAGACTGCAAAGTATGTCAAGTAAAGTCTTAGTTCATCATTATAGACCGCAAAGGTTCCTCCGGCTGAGCAGAAAAAAAAAGAATAAGGAAGGAAAAAAAAAAGATTATCCTTAAAGGTAAAACAGCCGCCTCGACAAAGCTAAATCTTTTAGCACTACACGCTAAGCTATGTCCCTGGACTGTACCTGCAAGACTTTTGCCCTCTGTTTTTACCGATGAACGGTATAAAATTCCGAGCTTGTCATGGTCGATCAAGAGCTAACGAAGAATAAATAATAAGCCCACAATACAGACTCGGCGAGTCCTCGAGTCCCGAGTCCGATATGTGGGTCCCCGCCAAAAAGAGCGTTGTTTCCTTTTCTGACACGCCTTAACAATGACATATGGAAAGCGTCTAATAGAGGGGGAGCCAGACGGTTTGCAGAGTGTTGATAGCAGCTATCATGACATGATCAGAATTACTGTCAGATCAAGGCCCAACAAGACATCTACAGACAGGAAGAATACATTAAGGCATCAATCAGGTAGGGGGGGGAGATGGTAGGATGCTCACTAGACTGTAGTTCACCTCCTATCAGAATGTCGTACATTACACTGTAAAACAAAACAGACAATGGTGGATTGATTGGCGCCAATCACGACTATAGACATTGTAGAACCACTCATGTGTATACAAGAATAATACAGGTTAGTAGTGCCCCTTTCCCACGCACAGCGAAGCGTATTGCAGTCGTTAGGACAAGACACACAATCTCACTGATAAGTCCTTACTCAGTAATCGTGATAGAGACTGGTCTTTGCCTGGGATAAACTCTCCGAGCGAATCATATCAATCAGGCTCGAGCCATATCACCAAAATTGCCCCATGCTTTGCTCGCGTCCCTGTTTTTCCTTCAGTTTCTGTGCAAAGTTGCTGATTTGTCATCCCAAAGCCTAATACTTGGTTCGAACCCAGAGGAGGCTCCCGGAAAGAGGGATGGAGTCTGATGGAAGGGCAGACGGCAATCTCAAGGTTACCCTTCTGTCTACTGGGCAACCCTGTAAGCTAAAGGGCAACCCAATAGCTCTTGTTTGTCTTACAAGCTACTACCAGGCCCTGCTTTGATGCCAGGATGCACCCTGTTCACAAGGCACACTCAGCCTGGCTTTCTGTTTGTCTGCCTTGACCAAGGCTTAAAGCCGTCTCGGCTCGAGTCTGAAAATAGAAACTTAGCCTCTTGGTTTTTGTTCTCTGTCAGTGCTTGACTTCAGGAACTTCACAGGCCTGTGGTGCTTTGAAACCCCGAGACTCGTGTTAACGACAGCCCAAGAGATACACTGGGCCATGACTACACCTTTTCTTGGGACTAGCTATCTGCGAGAAGCTGAAGCCGGGTCGGGATAGCTGAACCTGAAGAATACAGGTGAACACAAACAAGGGAGACAATGTAGTAGATGCAAGAAACACAAATCATCACGCATATGCTACATGCAACTACTTCCGCGTTATATCCAGGCCGGGGTAATAGGCTGACCGTACTTTTGTTTTCGCATCTTCATGTGGGCGCGCTCGTGCGTGTTGCACACAGCTGTGGCTTTCGGGCTCTGAGTTTCCGCCTTTGCACTTTGTACGTGCTTAGCAATGCAGTGGCCAGAGTTACCAGACTTAACGATAACCAATAGAGGGGGGGAAGAGGGGTCGATGCCAGAAACAACAGCAAGACCGTCAGCTTCTGAGAATGCGAGGCTGACATTGTCTGAAGAAGCGACAGCGCCTTGTCACACTACATTAACGCTTAGCCAAAGAGAAACCCTCTTCCCACCTACCGAGCTTACAGCCAGCCCGCTTTGTTGGGTGTTGATATCGCTGGAGAGGAAAGCAGGGAGGGCGGAGAAAACAAGGGAAACAAGGGACACACCTCCGAGGCTCTAGAAGGAGGAGAGCGAAAGGTAAACAAAGAGACATCGGGCAGTGTTGTGCGACCTTGGAAAGCTGTTCACGGTGGAAGCCCCGGAAGATCAGGGCACAGCGCCTGCTGCAGATTTTGATCTTTACAGGTTTGGGGGCAGAAGGAATACAGCTTCAATCAACACTTGGTTGGTCCAAGTCTCAGGAGAGTTTCTGCACAGTTTCTCGTTCGTCACGCTGCAGATCATCGCCTTGTCTAGCACACGATGTGGCTTTACCCCCATCTTCTTGTTCTTTTCTTAGAACAGTACATGATGAGACCCCTTCCGTTCCTTTACTTACCCTGCTTTCTACATGGAGCTAGGCTTGGTACAACCAGGTTCTCTCCTGTGGCTTTGCAGCACCATCAGAGCCCGATCACCTCCAGGGTGATGTGATGGTGGGCTTCGGTGAAGGCTCGATGCCGACGAGAAGAAAAAGAAAGAAGGACAAGGCGTATCATCCTCCGGGCTAGGGGGTTAAGAGACTCTACATATCAGATATCACAGACTACATACACAGATGCAGCAGGCACAGGCACAGGCACAGACGCTCGATTGTCCCTTACCAAGGCCCCAAGCCAAGTTCACAAGTCCCTAGGCTGGTCGTGGCCTGTTGATCTATGTCCTTTTGGGAGCTAGGAGTCCCAGCAAGGGCAGCACTTTTGTCTGGATCATTCTCTTGCTTCGCGGGGCCTGGGGCTTGGGGCCAGAAAAAGCCTTGCCATGGCCCCTTGTTCATGTGTGTATACCAAGAATAGACTGCTGTGAAGGCAGGGCAAGAAAATGATTTGCGTGGCTAGCTTGAGTAGATTGGCTTCTCCTTTTGACTGTTCAACCCTAAGGCGGGCCACAAACCAACAGGCTTGAAATGAGCTTCCAATATGCATTACAGTAGAGTTTCTGAGTGTTCCATGTAGCTAGAAGAAGTTCCTAGGTGGCCCTTGTGCTAAGGCCGACCCAACCTTCCAAGTGAGTGTCGATCTTGTTGTTCTAGAAACAACCAAAAGAGAAAAGAATAGGCCTTTGGGAAAGACGCGCAGCGCAATGCGTCATCTGCTGGGGCCAACCAGTGATTTGATTTGGTGGTGATGGCTTGAGCAGAGAAAGAAGATGATGGGGACCAATACACGATAATAAAGGAGGGTGTACATAAATATATGTATAAGTCTGTGTATAAGCGCCAAACCCTAGCATAGGGTTAACTGTGATCACACCCACCCTCAACAACCCTCTTCTTCCTCCCCGGTCTTGGAGCTCGCAGCAAGTTCTCATCATGACGGGCTGTACAAAGGTTCCTCATGCTACCTACTAGGGGGGGGAGCAGGGGAGAAGGGGCAACCTTCCTTGCTCAAATTCCTAATGGCTGGGTTGGTCAAGGCCCAGGCTAGGAGGACCAAGGTCAGGGTCTGACAGCAGGGAAACAACTTCGCCTGTTGCTCTGGCATGACGGGAACCCACTACAAGCGAGCCTCTGCGCAAGGTTCTCTAAAGCGTTCATTTTCTTTGGGGGATCCTGGCTTTCTTTTTTTTTCTCCGTCTGCCCATCTGATAGTCGGTTTCGCATAGCACGATAGGTACATGTGTATCGAGTTGGCCAACCATCACGTGTCCTAATAACCACTATAGAAACGGGTTATACAGAAAGACAAGCTGAAGAAGAAATAAGAAGCAGAGAAAAAGGTCTTCAGCTTAGTTGCATAAAAGTATGACAAACGACAGCAACAGTAACAGTAGCATTTTATTTTATCCCAGACTTTTTGTGTTCTTTGTCCAAGCATTGACGTCGACCCACCCCCCTCTGGTGGTTGCCCGCAAAATTGCACCGACCACTCTCGGGATTCTCACAGGGCAGGGCACTGGTGACTTGGGCCAGGTACAGGGATAAACTGGGGATGGAGGGGCGTGAAAAAAGTCATATACTATTCTTAGCTACAGCTTGTTTCTCACGGGATCCTTCTTTGCTCTCGCCCGTTTGTCTAGCGACTTTCTCCATGTTCACGCAATTACCTTTCTTGTTTTCCGCTCCCAAAACAAAAGCCACCACGCACCCACGCCTTCTTCAAAAAAAATTGGAAGGAAGGAATGGAGGCAAAGAAAAAGAATGGCATCGGTCACTTCATCAGATCATTTAGCCAACAGGGCAGTTCCCTCTTCCAGAAGAACGTCTCCAAGTGGCAACTGCACAATGAAGTCGTTTTATTTTCCGGACTATCAGACGACCCGATTGATTAGCGGATACAGAGGGAGGCGCTTCTTGCCATGACTGAGGTTGGCGTGGGTTAAACCCTATAGCAGCTGTGTTTCACAGATTATGCACTAGGCAAAGTCTTTACAAGTCGTATCTATCGCCCTCTGGCGACAAGCGGCAATTTCACCATGACGCAAAGAGGCCATAGATCAAGTTGATGGAGACTGCATGCACAAAGGTATACAATCCACGGCGTACAACAACGAATTGTGCGGAGCCAGCGACCGTTACCGCAGTCGGAAGATATTCCGCCTACTATAGGATAGGACCCAGACCAATGGGCGCTTTAAACCGACAAGTCACTATGCCATGCCATGTTCGTCTGGAATTGGCGTGCGCTGTCCGTAATTGATGTGTTTGTGCGTAGGTGGGATATGCCCGGCGTGAAAGAAAGCCTACGGAGAAGATTGGTGCGCGTGTAGCGAGCATGGCATAGAATATTGATACGGATATTCTTTTAGCTCGTTCGTTCGTTCGTTTGTTTTGTTTGTTCACGGCTATGACTTGGTGGGTCGAGACAAGACAACCACCAACACCAAGACAGCCAGACTGAGACAGGATAGACGTTTACCTTGCAAAAGAAAACATCCAACATTATGGTCAACAAGGTTAGGCCTGTGATTAGCGTAGCTCCAACATGTTGGTTTGTCTGCCCTGCTACACACAAGCCGAGTAGGGCCGAAGAGGGTAGCAAAAGGAGAGGGAGGGAGGCGCGGGCGATGACAGCACTAGGGGCAGGAGCAGATGGAATATCCACAGTCAGGTAGTTTCTTACAATGCCAACAACAACCACAGGAAACGGACAGGACGCTAGCTACAAACAATCAAACAGCTCCAGCTCTTAGTAATAAGTGGGAGGAAATCGGAGTTACGTTCAAACCCCCGGTGGCCTATGCGGGTAAACGCCCTGACTGCCGGCTGGCCTGCTTCCTGGTGTCAAGGCGAAGTGCTTTTTTGATGGGCCTCCTTTTATCAAGAAAATGAAAAGGGACTGTGTTCCAAGTAGAGTCTGGATGATGAGAGCTGGCAAGGAATCAAGGATGAATCATGGAATGTGACATGAATATCATAGAGGGAGAAGGGGAGGGGTACAGAGTAAGAAATTCTCGTAGCACAAAGCCCAAGTCCCAGTCCAAGCCACAACAAGCCGCTGGAATAATGTATTACAGAAGTAAACAGCCTTCTAAGCCCTGCCTAAGCTCCGGTTTCTTTCCTGTTGCCACCATGACGTGTTGGGGGAGTAGGACAGACGGAGGCTGGGATTTCAAGGAGGAAAAGAGGTTTGACCAGACTATGAGCCTGCCTCCAAGTTCCTGATTCAAACTATAACTGTAAAGGCACTATGGAATCCACGGGGACAAGGACGAAGTGTTCTATTTTTGGGTAGGCATGTCCATGTTGTCTGATGATCACGGGACAGCAGGTGGCTTGATGCGATGCATCTCATTGAATCTTGAAGACATGCCCTCTCCCCTCCTCCCTCCTCCACCCCTTCCCCGTTCCACCAACACCGTAGCAGAGCGAGGAGAAGATACTGGAAGCAGAGCGCCCCTAGGGGATCAGAGGTGAGCATGAAAGACAGAAAAAGAGAGGAAAAGGAGCCCGTGCTCCCAGTGTAATTCCCGCCCGACTTGTAGTCCTTGGAGCGGGATTATAGAAGCCTCATTTTGAAGTCCCCATCTTTTACCCCCTGTACCGCCTCTACCGACTTCTATCTTTGTATATGATTGTTCTGCAAGTAGATTTTGCCAAAAAAAAAAAAAAGAAAAAGAAAAGGAGACCCATATCAATGCTCTCCCCACGGCTCCCCTCGCGGCTCTCTACAGTACCAAGTCTGCCAAGATCAACACCAATCAGAGCGCAACCCGTCATTTGTCTCTCCACGTACGGAATTTGTTTGCACAGTAGCTCCATCCACCGCTTGCATGTCACTGGGCATCTGCACTGGCGCTTGTTGTGTTTGTCAAGTCAGAGCTCAACCTAGAACTAGCTAGAGACATGCATACTTACAAACAGGGCAAAGGAGGCGAACAATAAAACTAACGAGGCCAAAGAGAGATGGAGAGAGAGAACAGAAGGAGATCCACAGACAAAGACCTCCTCCTCCTCCTCCTCCTCCTCGGCCCAGCTTTGAAAGCCCGAGGTTCAAAGGCTGGAGAAGACTTGTGACTCCCAGGCTGAACTCCGGCCCTCAATGCCTTTAATTATCATGACTAACGGCAGGAGAAAGAATGACTGTCAACTTTGACAGCAGCCACTGCATGTTTATATGGGATGGGGGGAGGGGGCTGTTGTTTCGGTTGATTGTTTCGCTCTGCGTTACATGCCCTTGGGCCGTGTGGTTCTGTCGTTAGCTAGCCACACTTCGATGTGTGCGAACAGCCACATTTACTGGTTCAGGGCAAGCTCTCTGGATGACACAACACACAACACACAACACAGCATGCACACTCATACCTTTACCGCCTGGCGGCTGTCTGGAAAATAGGGCTGGGGAATACGAGGTTTTGCTGACCAGGGGGGGAGGAGGAGTTATGAAGAGAGGGGACCAGACAACGAAGATGAATATGAGAGAAGAGACGGAGACATAGTCCGTGTGCCGATTTATGGGCCCCAATCTAGCAACTGTATGGGTCTGGATTTCCTTCTTGGCAGTGACGAGAGCACCAGTTAGCCGCAGGCGGTACTACATTGCATAGACAGAACTGGAAGAGTTCCAGAGCACAATGTCAGAGGTGAAAGTGAGCCCCACTGTTGCTCGCTTTATCTTTCTTCTCCTCGCCGATGTGAAAAGGGTAGATGTCTGTGCTTTCAGAGTGTCTGGCTGCAGAGAAGAAGGAGTGGCAAACCAAGCACAGCAGCCCTCCGAATATTGGGAGATTATCGGCTCAACACCCCCTATGCCCCATTGCATACTTGTATACAATATCAACACGTTGGACATGTCCTCATCTCAAGCTACAACTTTCTACCTCCTAGTGATCTGTGCTCGCCTTCATCCACTCACTTGCCACTTCTTTTCTCCCCCCTCCTCCGCTGCACGTGTCTATCTCTTGGCTTTTAAAAGGCAGATCGGAACTACCAGAAATCCCGCCAATAAGAGCCAAGTCCGCCCGTCCAGAGGAAGCGGAGAATAACATGAGCGGCCGTCAGGTTTGCGTATGGCCTTTGGTGAAGTGGTAATGTATGTATGTATGAATGGATGGATGGATGTGCTGATAGGGCCATGAGGTCAACTGTTGGGACGGCCCGAGTCTTCGAGTGTCTAGGCAGTTACCTGGTTTATTACTCCATCACTGCAAGGTAAGCAACTGCATATCTACTACTATCCCCTGCGGGAAGTTGCTGTTATCTGTTCTGATGTCTCAAAGTGTGTGGTAGTTGTCTTCATTGTTAGACATGACCTAGAGTAGTTGCCCCTGTATCTGCGTCTTTCAATCCTCGACTTGCGTCTGTTCATCAAACTCAACATTTTATATGCCATAGAATGTCTCCACGTCCGGTCTCGTCTCGTCTCTGCATCTGGATTTGCCTGGAACTCACACCAGTTCCAAGGTGGTCATCATAAATGCAGACGGCAATGGAACTGGGGTCATTCTCAGATAAGGAGTAACAGTTCAACAGCCGCATCTCCGATTGATTGGCATCCCAAAATGCCCTGCAGTGACGGAGCAGATCATCTTGTTGGAACTTCTCGAGACCTTTGCTCCACATGTGTCCAGATGTGTCCAGATTGTGTTGGCACACGCAGTCTCGACGTGTGGCCATGAACCATTCAGCCTTGCAGCTCAACTGTAACTTGTCTCTAGCCCGACTTTCAGATGTCTTTCCACCACAGCCAAGCTTTTAGTAGTTCTATCACTCACAGCCCAGGGCAGAATAGAGTAGGTAGCATGATTTGGCACAGACTTTTCAGTGGTGGACTAGGGGGTAGCTAGATATAAAACATGAGAAACCTCGTATTCTCACCATTAAAACAACACTATAGCCTAGAACTAACAACTAACTGAGCCTGTCCTTTGCACGCTCTGTTAACCCCGCATAAAGACACAGCGGATCCCGTTTTCAAGTTGTTGGGCTCGGGTTTCATCTGCCCGAGGCATGAGTGATCTGTTGTACATGTACACACTCGCCAGAGATATCGGGATGACGCACACTAACACTACGGGATCAAGTCACCACTAGCCAGTGCTATCTATCGCCAGTGGCCCTCCTCACTTGACCTCTAAGATACCGGAGCCAAGGGAAGTCGCCTAGTAGCAGCCCATAGCTCGGACTCATGGTTCACCTGTGCCAGACCTAGAAATCCAGCACAAGAGAAAAATACCGAAGCATCACATGGTGCCCAATGAAGCAAGCCAGTAGTGGCCAGTGGGAAGAAAACAGTCTCATCTCCCCCTATCGGGCTCTCTGGGTGATCTGATCTCTAGCTCTGGGACATTAAACCTGTGGAAGAAGAATAGAGAGTGGGTGCAGGACGAAGGACACCATAGGACATGCCGATATGCGCACGCACGAACAGCGAGTGGTAGGACGCCGTCGACTGTATCCTCGGCACTTGATTCGCCAGAACAGAAACCTATCACACGCCTCCTCCGCTCTTCCATTCTGCCCTCGGCCTCCATGCATTCTTCTCTTTGTTTCTATGGCCAGAGTTTTCCGGCTTTGCTGGCATTCGGGCCTGAATCTAGATATGTTTGCTGCAGGCTCTGGCTCTGTCAACCGGCATACTTGGCCGTTCATTGGCCCGATGTCGAATGAATACACTTGGCCAACTCAGAGGATGTGTTGGAGCGCAGATGGACTTATAATAGTACCGGTTCAGGAGGAGACGCAAGGTACTTTGTTGGGCCGCGTGAAGATCACGACAAGAGGCAGGATTAAGAGAAGGCCTTTCTCTGTGTGCTGGTATCTTGCCATTTCCCTTCCTCTCTTACCCACTATCCGTTTCGAGAGCCCTGTCGCATAGGCTGACTGTGTTTCTTTCATCCCACCATATTCGAACTGAGAAAAAGGCCAAGCCTGGTGTGCCTTGCCCCCAGAACAGGCCGACACCGGTATAGTCCCCCGGATGGAACTCGCTCATATTCCTCATCAAACTTCTCACCACCTCTCGCAGCACTAACTGGTATAGAGTGCTGCTTCTAAGGAGCCCCTTGCTGTTTTCCTTCAGCACTCTCTTGTTCCCATCTCCATGCCATATTGATTCTCACTCCCCACCCATCTACGCGCCCCTCTCAAAATCCTCGTATTCAGCCAACACAGACTCGTTGATATCAGGGGCGTGTTCTCCCCATCGTTCCTCTCCTTCTTGCTCCTTATTAGAAACTATGCGTGATCCTTCTTTAACCATTGTTGTTCCTTTCATCTTTCCCGTGCAGTCATTAGTTACTGGTCGTCTTCAAGTGATGCTGTACCAAACTGAAGATCTGGTGTCACATTCTCGAGAGACAAGTTCTGCAGCCAAAAGGGGTCAGACGAGCACAAGAAAGATGAAAATAGATTACTGCATAGCTGTTCGGTATGATAGGCTGGTGGTAGGAGAGTGGTGCCGCCCTTAGTGACAGACGATGTTGGAGAGAAATCGTCACATCATAGGGTTAACCAGGGTTATATCCATCAACATCATGTCAAAGCCATACGCCACGGGAGCACACGTGACATCGGCCTCAACTCTTTCTCACTGCGTGAACAGCCGGAATTGTGCGACGCTCACTTAGATGTACCACAAGTATCAAAAAGGAATGGTCCAAAATGCAACTATCTACTTGTAAAAAGAAAACAAAATCCAAACGAAGCTTGCTGATGCTCGGCTTCTCTAATAGAATCCAGGCCTAGTGCAAAACAGTAAAGAGCAGTGAAAATTCCAGTCCGATATAGTGATAGCAAAAGAAAGAAAAAAAAACTTTTCCTCACAGGTAGCAAGTGTCGGTGATGTCATGTGCTCGCATGGGTGCGTACACGTGTGAGTGCGAGACCGAGAGTGCCACATCCTCCTCTTTCTATAGAATCTCACAACTAGTAGTGATGAGATGACAATGAAACAATAAAAGCCAACAGAAAACAGACAAAAACAACTCCCATGACTGGTATATATGCAGAAATAGTGACAGAAGAACACAGTTCCTAGCCCCAGAGTCCAAATCCATCCTCTTTTGCCATGCTCAAAGGGAACATGTAGCCAGAAGGCTCAAGGTGAACGCCCCGGAACTAAGAGAAAAAAAGCCCGTGGGAATATGAATGAACGCGTGTCAATTCATCTCTCGTCTGTGTGACTTTCCGTCATTACGGCCTTTGTTGGCAACGTCTTTGTCATGAACTCGTGAATCGTCTACACCAGAGGAGACGATATTGTCCTCATTCGTGGTGATATTTCAGCTAGGCTATTCGCCTTCTTACTGTCATTTATTTTCTTCGAGCGAAAATGGCGCTTAGACTCCATAACCAGTGCGCAAGTTTTGACGCTCGTTGGGCTTAAGCTGACTCAAAAACTCACTGAACTGAGGAATCATTTGACGGTAAACGGCGATGACCTGTGCAATGTTGGTTAGTATGCATGCTCGCGTACAGTTGAGTAAAGGGGGAAGGGACTCACATTGGCGAAGGAATCATGAACTTCTTGTTTGACAGGACTTTGCAGTTGGAGATCCTGGTAGCGGGCAATGACACTGAAGAAGTCAAGTAGAGTGCTTTCCATGGCCTCAGGGTTCTTTAGAACAATCAGGGAGAAGCCAGTAAAGGCACTGGCACGCTCATCAGCGGCGACAACACCCTCCATAGTGGCAAGGAAGTCCTCGGCAAAGGCAGACAGGAAGGGCGCAAGAGCATCGCTGTTCTTGATTCCCAGACGACCCAGGGCAATGCAGGCGTTTTCAGCGACATTGGGAGGGATGCGAGGGTTGGTGATGATCTCGACAAGAGCAGGAACAAGAGTCTCCATGAACTTCAGCATATCAGGGCCGCCTAGCTGCAGAGCAACCTCACCAACGGACCAGCATGCATTGTTAATGACATTGAATCCATTATCAATGTCCTCATCAACAATGTTGTCGAGGTCTAGTTGACGAATGAGAATTGGCATAATGCTTCCCATGTACTTGGAAAGCTGAGGGAAGATGAACTTGGCACCATCACCAAGCAGAGCATAGGCAGATTGGCGCACCTCATCTGTAGAGTCCTCCATGCACATGGTGAGAAGCTCAAAGAAGTGTCCCTCGTCCCGAGCAACAAGCTCAGAAGCTTTGTTGCCCTCAATAGCCTGGATGATCGCACTAAGAAGATCCAGGCTAGTGACGAGAAAGTCCTTTTCGGGCTTCGTGGTATCAGGGTCAGCCTTGGAGTTGATGCTTTGCTGGAGGTTGGTGCGGATAATGTTCACACAGCGACCAAATATGTGCTGCGAATAGTTGGCAAATGCATCGCCAAGAGCCATAGCAACGTATGAAAGACACTCCAGCAATGGGAAAAGCTCGCGAGAGTCATCTGGGGTTATTTGGTATCTTGTGATCAAGGCCGGCATCAGCTGGTTGACAAGATGGGGTTGAGCCAAGTGAGGGCCAACACTCTCAGCCAAGGTCTGCACACAGTCGTACAAGATGGTCATGTTGCGGTTCTTGTACTTGGCAAAGCAGCGAACAAACTGTTGGATGATGGGCTCACAGTAAGGCTCCAGCTTTCTGCCCGCCTTTTCTTCCAAGTTGGCGAAGGCGGACGCACCGGCTTCCTGAACACGCTTGTTGCGATCCAGCATACGGCCCATCAGTCCTTCCATTAGGGGCAGGAAGTACTCCGAGACAGAGTTAGGGTCAGAGGCGTTACTAGCCCATCCCGAGAAGCGGCTGAGAGTCCAGCATGTGATCTGTCGAACAACGGGTTCGGGATCATTCAATAGACTGAGAAGATATGTGACCAACTCAGGAAGATGGGGAGTGACAACATCAATACAGCCTTCGGCAATAGCACCTAGGGAGAGTACAGCAGCCTCACGGTGGGGCCACTCCTCGTGCTTCAGGTTGGTAGTGAGGTAAGGAAGGATGCAAGAAAAGACCGGATCACGGAAATCACGGGCAAACACATCCAGAGCCGCGGCAGATCCCTTGCGCAAAGTCCAACGCTCTTCGGGGTCTTCATCGCCACCGAATTCCTCATCTTCAATCTCGCCATCTTCAAGGTCGTCGTCACCAGCCTCCATACTGGCCAGCTTTTCATAAGCATGGGTGGCAGCAGCGCCTTCGCCGCCATCATTCATGTTGCGAGTTTGTGACTTTTTGGCAAAAACGGGCTTAATGTCCTCTTCGCGATCTTCCTCTTCATCGTCATCATCGCCACCACCCAGAATAGCGATATCTTCGGGGCTGTAGACCATGCACTCGAGTAAAACAGGGACAATCTTGTCAATGTGGGGTGTCAGGGCTTGCCACAGGTGATCATGCTCGCCAATAGCCAGCCAAAACTCGGCGGCCTCGCAAGCAAGATCTTCATCATCGCTCTTTTGCTGGCTGATAATGTACTCAACTAGACCAGAAATATGGGGATGAAGCTTATCAGGACGAGCGTCGATTAATAGGACAAAGGCGCGGCAGACCTGACGGCGTACACCGACACTCTGGTCACTGGAAAGAGCAAAGAGCTGACTCAACAACTCGTCAACCGAGTTGAGCATAGCCTGGGTTTTGCGGGGAACGAATTCGTTGATGGCAGTCAGAGCACCGACACGGACCTTGGTCAGAGGACTCTTGGTAGCCTGGATGAGCTTGGGAAGGAGGACGTTGACAGGGCGTTCGCCGCCATGCTCTCTCTCTAGCACCTTGGTGTTGTCTTCGCAGATTTTGGCCAGGGCAGACATGGCACCTTCCTGGGCTTCGTTGGAGAACTGAGTGCTGCCCCCCTCGTTGAGCGCAATGCCCAAGAGCATGGGGATCAGCTCAGGCCAGCTGAACAGACCCATGCGACGGACATATTCGGTAGCGATGTTTCCAGCGTAGTTGCGAATCAGGGCATTTTTGTCTTGCAGACCCATCTGAACAGACATCTGGATCAAAGACAAGCTAGACTCGGGGATAGTAGTATGCTTTGTCCGGATGTTGTTCTTGATCATGATGGCGGCAGCGGAGCGAACCGTGAAGAATTCTTCGGTAGAGAGATTGGCTCCGGGCGGCGTCTCGGGGCTGGAGAAGATGTAGGCGAGGTAGTTGTTGAAGTCGGGGGAGGTCATGGCATTCTCAAGCATCTACGACATGTTAGCAACAGAGCAGATTAGACGGGGACGTTGTGGTAATTCACACTTTTTCAGCCTGGTTCTGAAGCTCCTTGTTGAAACCGCTCAGCGAGTTTTTCAGGTACTGGGCCAGCTGGCCCAGAGACTCGGGGTTTGGCTGCCAAGAAGACATGGCAACACAGGTTTTGAGGGCGCGACGTAGCTATGGAGGAGAGGCGAAGCCAGTTTGGTCGTGATGGTCAAAAGGAAGGGGAAAAAAGTGGTGATCGTGTATGTGGTGAATCGCACAGGCCGGATGGGAGGGGCAGCAGGTGGCGAAGCGACGACGACGATCAAGAACGAAGAAGGCGGGGAAGGGATAAGTGGGAGGCCAGATTAAAGGCGGCCGAGGGCAAACAAGGAGAGCCTCGATGCAGAAAGAAAAAGGGAAAGAAGAAAAGATGTCGACTTGCGAACTTCCATGTACGAAGACCGAAAAGAAAAAAGAAAAAAAAAGGAAGCCAATTAGAACACAAAGACTCTACTATAGCTAGGGAGCTCCGGCTTGTAGCATGAGTTTGTATGTATGTATGTTACGTATGAGTATGGAGAGAGGCTTCCTGGGGAATTTTAATGCTGGTGGAATGAGGGTCAAGGTAAAATAGTATGCAGTAAAAGGATGGGCGGGGGGAATACATGGCATGAGAAAAAAAGGCAAGTACGGGTAAAAAGGTAAAAGGTGGGGCTGTATGGCTATTCTGCAACCCCCCTCCAAGATGGAAAAAAAAAAGTGCGACTGACTGCATTCAAATGATCTTACCTCGCCTTAGCAAGCTAGTCAGAGCAAAGCCGCGGCGGGGTTAACTAGAAGATTTCAGGAGAAATGCGCGAGGATAATCAACAATAACATGTTGTGAAAGCTAACCAAATATCACACATGACGATATGCATGTACGAAGTAGAGAACAACATCGTGAAAGCCAGCGACCCCACGATGCTGCTTACGTGTGAACATTGACAGGGAAAGAAAAAAGAGACCGCGGCCGATATCTTTGCTCGAGTCTAGCAAGTAGCAGTCTCTCATACCAAATTGACAATGTACTTATTCAACATCTTTGATTGTCTTGTTCCGTTACGCAAGTCTCCTGATGTTTGTATGGGATTGTTACACAGGGCTATTGTAGAGCCAGCCTACTTGGGCCATACAATCACAAAAGCCCCTCAGTCTGTGGAAAGCCCAGATCCCTTTGACATGAGAGGCAGGGAGAATTCCAAATGGTCCGGCTTGCCTTATCTCTTGTTCTCGAGTCTTTGGTGATGTTGTTGTTGTGAGGAGCCGAAAACGGTTGCATAAAACGTGGCTCTCTCCTATATACAAGGGTCTATTGCCGATGCAAGTTGACAAGAAGAGAAGTTTTGACAGGATGCAAGCTTATTGAAACAGTCGAATGCAGAATGGGAACTAACAAAGACGCCAGTTGGGTCTCTCGGATTTTCATGGGCAGGCAAGTCAAGCAAGTGAAGCTGAGTCAGACAGCGCACCGCTCGACAAAGGCAAAGGACACAGGAGCACGGCAGCAAGATAGCAAGACAGCAAGACATAGTGGACATATGTATCACCATCAAACAAGTGTAACTCAACTCTATCCGTCGTTCATCCGGTCTAAAGAGAGGCTGGACGGAAAAAATCGCGTAGTGGCCAGACCCTTAGACAACGGAAAGAAGAGCATGTAACCAGCCGCCGACTCACGTCTCCTTTCGTGATGCAGTTGTCTGACACTGCCGATTGCCAGTGAGTGGCCTCCGGAGCCACGCATATGCAATGGAAGATGGGGGCATACACCCCGCCGTGGAACGCACGGCACAGTCAGCCTCGGTGGCACAGCTTCGTGGATGTGGCATATACGTAACGTATGCTGGACCTGTCACGCCACACCGGGTATTCGGCATGGGGAAGAGGTGGAATGGCATGGGAAGATGTGAGCAGCTTGTACATGCATACATATATGCAGACAGACAAGAGAAACTTCACTAGAGAGCAAGTGGTGGAGAGGATAGGAATAGGTCCGGAGAATGTAGCCTATGCGGGTTGCTTTGATTTATTAACCATGGAAAGCAATGCTACAATACAAAACAACATCTAGCTAGCCAAACATGGCTGCCGGAGTAGAAATCAGAAAATCAACCAAAAACACCGATTCAACCGTCTAAAGAACACCAGCGAAGGTGAACCAATGCGATCCAAATAAAGCACAAGAACAAGAAACTAACCCTAAGGAGAACCCGCGAAAGAATTCCCGCGGCTAGGGCCTAGGGGATGAGGGGAAAGAAGAAAAAAGAATGACAGAAAAACAGAAAAACAAACTGGCAAAAAGATGAGTGTTGGCAAGAAACTGGCGTGGATCATTAGTGGATGTGAAGCGAGCGTGGCATGAAGACAGCAAAGCAGCCTTTAGTAGCCCTGGAACACAACATTGTTGTCGATAATCGTTCCAACCGTGTTGTGCAGGCGGCAGTCAGGTTTCCGCCAATGGCCTTATTGTGACACCATCCCAGGCCCCGGGTTCTCGTTGACCACCTGTGCCATGCTAGTATAGTGCTCGCTTGGGACCAGACTGGGAGGAGGAAGAGTCCGTCCTCGCCATCTGGGGGGCACCAGGCGAGCTCCACTCAACAGGCGGTGTCGCTGGCAGCGGGGTCAGGGTAGCGTTCGGAGGGGAGGCCGGGGAGAGGAGAGGGGTTGGTCTGCTGCTGGCATGGGTAGCAGGCAGCAGGCCGGCCAGCAAAGGCGATGTGGGAGATAAGGGTCACATTGGCGGAGACGGGCGAGGAACTGCAGCCCAAGGGGTAGTAATGGCGGCCGTGTTCTTCATGGTGCGGGTAACGAGCGGAATGGGGAGCGAGAGGCAAGCAGCACTATGGCTAGTGTGAGTGTTGTATGAGTTTAACAACGGTGGTGTGGTATCTGAAGAAGCCGGAAGACGCGTGTGCGTGCGCGTGAGGGTATTCTGAAGAGAAAATGTGCAGCCCGGAGGGGCTGGCGAGAAGGTGGTTGGCTGAAGAGCCGGGGGTGCTTGAGGAAGCGGTGATGATGGGTGGCGGTCCGGGAGGAGGAGGCCAAAGGGGCTTGAAGAAGCGGTAATAAGTGGCGGTCAAAGAGAGACCGTGTGTGTGTGAGTGTGTGGTGGCCCAAGAGCGAAGGGAGAGCTTGAAGAAGCAAGTAAGCCAATGATCCACGACAAGTGAAATGCCGAACGAAAACAACAATCGCAGTGAAGAAAAGAATGATGCTCGAAAAGAAGAGAATAAAAAAGATCACGAAAAAATGGCAGAAAAAAGAAGCATGTAATGACAATCACAACGTCGACTGAACTAGCAAAAGACAGAAGAAAGTTGGGAGTCGGCTGCCGGCAAGAAGAAGAAGAAAAAAGGTAGAGAGCGAAAGAAAAGAATGGAATCAGAAGAGTGCCAAAGAGAGGCGCTGACCTGATGAGGAGGAAAGGAAAGCAAGTCGAGAGTAGAGATGGGGGTCGGCCTGGATACTTATGTATCGAGGATCAAGGCCGGGCATCTGTGTAAGTCTCCAGTCCTCCTGTGCTCCTGTGCTCCAGTCCTCCAGTCCTCATCTCCCGTCTCCCCTTCTTCACCATACCCCTCCCCTGGGAGTTGACAACCCCCCCCCCCCCATTGACCCAGTCTGAAAATACCACCAACACCGCCCCAAACCTTGCAATCTTGGCCCTATGGTCAGTGGGCCAGCCATGATCCTCGAGACGAGCCCCGGCCAGCAAGTAACATATATCTATGTACATCCATACATACATGTGAATTCATGCCGACTGCACCTTGCGTCTCGCTCTAGGAAAACAAGAAATCCAAGATGGACACAACAGCAAGGCGCAAAAAGGCGCGCGCACTCCGACCACCACCACAGAAAGGAAGAGAAAAACAACTGACCGCCAAAATTAGCAACCCCTCCAATCCACAGGACAGGAATGCTCGACGATCCAGATGAGACGACGGGTGATCTGGGAATCTGGGAGATGACCGCCAAAGGTCCCTCTCTCGTGCCTAAAACACAGAGTCCCTTGCCAATATCAGCATGTGTTTGGGGGAGGGGAGTTTTTAGCCAGGGACCTATGAACTAGACGAGATGTGCTTTGTCCATCAACGTGATCTGCAACAGCAAGCTGAAGTGTAGGAGCATATGTTCTAACTTGGGCCACTGCAAACCAAGACTTTGGAGGCTTTGGAGGCTTTGGAGACAAATGCGAGAAAAGAAGCCACGGAATTGGGCTGGGCCTTGTTTTGGTAGGGTCAGGGTGCAGAGGTCAGTCAAGTCAAGCCAAAGTCATGCAATGCAGCCAAGGCAACTTTTTGCTGAGTCAAGGTTCGGGTCCTTTATTTAGAAACACCGATGGAAAAGGAATCGAAATCAAGGGTGTCTCTGGACCTGTAGAATATGCCGCATGAACAGGAGAAAAAAAAAAAAAAGAAAACCGAGCGTAGGAGGCCCAAACAATGTCCAGACAGAGGAGCCATTTCCGCACTTTGGGGTTGTATGGCCTTGGACAGGAAATCATATGGGATATCGGCCGGCCGGGGGCGCAAGACTGCCTGCGTTGAGATATTAGACTCAGTCATCTCCAAAAGCCCAAGAAGCACCGCCTCGATCTGTTACATTATGATGATGTGAGTTGTTCGTCTCAACTCCATTTCTGAAACATCTCTCTTCGTCACCAGCAAGCCGGCAGCCACTGGTAGGCCGGCCAGTGGACATCTCCAGAGCTGGTCACAAGCCAGGCCAGCCAGGCAGCCAGCACCGGGTACAGCACCGGGTACTACATACCACATGCCACCAACGAGCCAACCAGCTGGTTGCAGGCAGTGCTTCTCTGCTCGATGCAAAATACAAAAGGCAAAATGCAAAATGACCTCACCAAAACAAAGGTTGCATGAAGCAGCATGGCATGGCATGGCGCACGGAAAATTAGACGGCCCGCCAAAGACTCGCTCTCTGCAAATGCAAACCGCTAGGTGGATGGATATATGTCACAGCAAGGTGAGCATTGACTGACATGACACGATGCTTGAGATGGTGCATGTCTCTTTCTCCCTCCGTCTCACTTTCTTTTCTCCTTCTTTCGGCCTGTTGACCTATTCTTTTCTTTTTTCTTTTTTCTTCAGAGGATGAATCTGATCCTCTAGATCGCCAGTTGAGGGAGCTTGGCAGTCACAACCTCCACGACCTTTTTGAAAGCTTCGAGTTCTTCTTCGGGAGAGCCGCCCATCCCCGTGCTGGCCAGGCTAATGGAGTTGCTGACATATACAGGAAGCCCCGTCTTTCGAGCAACCATTTTGGCAAGGCGAGTAGTTGATTCAACCGTGGACTCCACTAAGTACAAGACGGTGGCCACGGGCTGCGAGGGGTTGTAGCGCTGCATAACGAAAACAAGATTAGTGTGTGATGCAATATCATTGCAATTAGACTAGTTTTTAAAGTGGTGGACAATGCGCCATGACGACAAGAGACCAGGCAAACAACCGCCCGCCCGCCCGCCCGCCCGCCTGGACGCTGTGTCATCACGGGGACAGCCTCGATGCCATTTGTTCATCTTGGGGTCGTTTTGGACGCACGCTTGCTGATTGGCCACTTACATCAGAGATGGCGTAGACAAAGCTACCCAGGTTTGGCGTTGCGCCGGCCTCGTCCACAGCCGTCGTCGTCAAGAACAACATGATGGACTTATCACGTACTTCCATGCGTACAAAGATCTTGGCGTCCATGGAGCGGGGAAGAGGCAGTGATACCTGCGTCACCTGCGAAAGAGTCGAAGCCATTGTGGGATAGGAAAAGAGTCAAAATGGATGCGGATTTGTGTTTCTCGAAGCAATGCAATGAGTGTGCAGGCTATGGCATATGGAACCGACAGGTTGTGGTGGTGTGGTGGTGTCTGGTGTCGATGAGAGCTGGCCCATCAATCCCAAGCTCACAGCTGGAAAGCTCACAGCTAGCTCTGGCGTTTGGTGGAGCAGCGGACCAGCACCGCGTCACGTGACCATGCGTTATCAATTTTGGAGCGCCGATTGGCCTGGCCCCACGCCAGAAGTATGCAATGCATAACGAACAAAACAGCAGCACGTCTTCAACCTCGAGGACAAGGCCTCTCTGCCTTATTTTCGTTTGGCCAATAAGTCGCCATTACAGCTTTGCATTTCAAGGGCCGGACATCTGTTTGCCGCCTCCCCATCTATCCTCTCCTAGGGCTGGCTGGTCTCTTCCCCTTTGTTTGTTGCTATTCCCAGGCCCACCGTGTGCTTGTGTGCTTGTGTGCTTGTGTGCTTGTGTGTGGTCTCTTGGCCCTGACCCCTCAGCAACCTACATACATACATACATACATACATAGTCAGTGCACTCACTGCACCTTGTTCAAGGTGGCGAGTGACTCGGTAACACAGTCGCATCACACCCTGCAACCGCCTCCCACCCCCAGGCTACAGTGTGAGAACCTTGCTTGCTGACGTGCAAAGCAAAGCCTGTATGATCACACCAGAGGCATCACCATCTATCGCCACTCATTTTACTCGTGAAAATGGCCGAGCCTCACTTTGAAGACTGGCATGGCTTGGAGGGCTCGGCGATAAAAGACGAGGAGGAAGCGCGGGTGCTGTTTAGCGCTCTCGACTCGTTTGTGTATGTACTTTGCTTACTAGTCCCGAAACTTGTGATGCCTGCCGCCCCGGACTTTCTACACAGCCCAACCCAACGGCGTATATAGGCTTGTTGTTCCCTCTAGCTAACGCGTCAACATTAGCCGCTACGCTCGCACTGCGCACTTTAGCGTGACGCATCTACGGCGGCAGTCCTTCTATGCTCTTCCAGAAGCTCACTGGAAAATGCTGGCTGCCCCTCCCTTCAACTTTCTAGATACCCTAATGCGCACCGATGATGCCATTGACTCCAACGCTGAACTGGCGCGGACGATTGCCAGGTTTGGGTTGAAGAACTTTGTCCACTTGGATGTACCTGACAGCCCTGACGCCGATGTTTCCATACCGCCGCGCTGGGCAGGCGTGGCTTCCCACAGCGATATTGACAAGGCGCGCAGCACTATTCGCCAATTCTACCGGGACTGGACCGAAGGCGGAAAGGCAGAGCGTGATGCTAGTTACGGGCCGGTCATTAAAGCTCTTGAAAAGGAGAGAACATCACGCGCTGGACAGGAGCTTCTCAATGTCTTGGTGCCTGGTGCTGGACTGGGCCGGCTGGTGTATGAATTGTGCTGTCATGGCCACAATGCGGAGGGCAACGAGATCTCCTACCATCAGTTGGTGGCCTCATCCTATGTTCTGAACTGCGCCAAAACCGCCAACCAGCACACTATTTTCCCTTGGGTACACACATTCTCAAACCACCCGACGCGAGATAGCCACCTACGCAGTTACACAGTGCCCGATGTACACCCCGCTGCCCATATGCGCTCATTGAGGCAGCAAGGCAAAGCCGTCGGAGAAATGACTATGTGTGCCGCAGATTTCATTTGCCTGTATGGCGACGATGATCACAACAACAACTATGACGCCGTGGCGACAGTGTTCTTCTTGGACACGGCACCTAACTTGATCCGATACCTCGAAGTGATTTGGCACTGTCTCAAGCCTGGCGGCATTCTCATCAACATGGGGCCCTTGCTCTGGCACTTTGAGAACAACGCCCCGGGAAACCACGGCAAGGACACCGATGGAGACGGCCTCCACGAGAGTGGAACGTCGTCTGGAATTGCCGATCCGGGAAGCTTCGAACTCAGTGACGACGAGGTGATGGCCCTGATCACCAAGACTGGCTTTACCGTGGAGTCACGACAGACTGGCCTGACAGCACCCTACATTACGAACCCCGAGTCAATGCTCCAAACAGTCTACAAGGCCAGCACATGGGTGGCGCGCAAGCCTGTGTCGGCGGCCTCGTGATGATTTCTTTTCATAAGCAACCCAGCAAGACACCAAACCCATACAATTGAACACCCGATAGGGAGCCCTAAAAAGTCACGAAGAAGGTTTGGTGTGGTGCATGTAATGTAATTCACTGTAATCTCAAGCACGAAAAGAAGGGCAACAAAAAAGACTGCTACATGTCTGATGTCGGGAACCTTGTCGGATCCTCAGACAACAAACACGCCATATGTCGGTATGTACCGCAGTACTAAATACTCCCTTTACAGCTTGGATTCGACATTCATTTCCCCAGACAACATCAACGATCCGCCATCAATAGTCAAGATGTCTCCATTCACATGGGCTCCGGCTCTGCTTGCCAAAAACACAACAGCACCGGCAATATCTTCGCCGCGGCCCAGTCTGCCCATCGGATTGGCCTCGGCCATAGCAGCCAGCCCACCGCCCATACTTATGATGCCGTGTGTCATTTTCGACGGGAAAAAGCCCGGGGCGATCGAGTTCACCGATATATGACGCGGGCCCAACTCAACAGCCAGATTCTTGGCCAGATGCATTACTGCAGCCTTGGAGGCGGTGTAGCCGTATGTGTTGGGCGGCCCCCGGCCAATCCCAGCCACACTACCGGTAACAATCACACGCGCTGGATCCTCGATTGACGCGTCCTTTTCAAGCAGAGGCAGGAAAAGTCGGATGGCGTTGAAGACGCCCTTGACGTTGAGATCCATGACCTTGCCAAAGGCGGCATCGCCGTGTGTCTCCAATGCCTCGCCCCATGTAGCTCCAGCGTTGGCCAGCAGAATGTCTACTTGGTTGGTGTGTTCCTTGACTGCAGCTACAAGCGCCTCGACGCCAGCGACAGTCGAGGAATCTGCGGGTACAGAGATGGCTTTGGCGCCTGGTTGCAGATTGGGCAGGGCGTTGAGTGCGGCACAAGCATCATCGCAGGCCTTCTTCTTGCGTGATGAAATAAAGACTTTGGCACAGCCAGCTTGTAACAGGCTGTTGGGGCCGAGTTAGTGAGGATTCCGAGAGTACGAGAGTACGTGGGAGCAAAGGAGAGACGGTACCCGGAGGCGGCTTGTAAGCCTAGGCCACGTGAGCCGCCAGTGACAACAGCCACTTTGCCCTTGAGTGAGAACAAGGAAGGAAAATCATGAAGTTCGTGCTCGGCCATTTTGTATGAAGCGCTATTTGATGAATGTGTGTGGGAAAATAAACAGAAGTTGAAGGCCACACGAGAGGATAGCATCGAGACATAAATATATACAAATCGTATAAGCTCTTAACTACGGGAAGGAGCAGCTTGAGCCTCGGCTACGCGGTACACTGTGCCTGGAGCCAATAGAATGCCTGCATTCGCGACAACTGTGGGGTCAGCTCGCATAGCTTATTAAGAACAACTCCAGATGAACTCCATCTTTATCCATATATGAAGGAACGTGAATCTCCCTCCAGCAACTTTCCCACATTACTGCGGCCGGCGTATCTATTTTATATTCGGTCGGTGTGGGGTCATCGGCAGCTTGTTTCCCGCCGTGCTGCAGACATTCCGTTTTCGCTTGAAGCCTGGCTTTCTCTATGGTGCGCATACCACTCCATCCTTTGCCTGCTTGGTTTTATGCGCTGGTATGAGATTGGAGGGTTTAAAGGTCTCCAAAATCTTTGGAGCCTTGGAGCTTTGGAGCTTTGGAGTTTTGGAGTTTTGCATGCAACTCTGCTGCTGCTCTTTGAGGCATGCATTCTGGAGATCTTCACTTTTCATGTTCAACACGGGAAGCGCGCTTCATGGGCTTCATCTATCATCAAGGCTGCTGTGCTTTTTCGAAGCATGAGTAGATAAAGTATAAATCTTGTCGCCCGCATGCTTCTGGTCTGGTAATCTCTGGAATCTTGAGTCGCAAAAGCAACCCCGATCATGAAATCCCATCTCTATACAGTCATCACGGCCACCTTAGGGTTCATAACCCCCATCGGTGGACTCAACTTCACCAACCCCGTCATCTACGAGGACCTCGCCGATCTGGAAGTGGTCCGAGTCAATGATACCTACTACTACACTGCTTCGACGATGCACTTTTCTCCCGGTGCCCCTATTCTTCGATCTTACGACTTAGTCAACTGGGAATATCTTAGTCACTCCGTTCCCTATCTGAGCTTTGGGCCTGAGTACTCCCTCCAAGACTCTCGCACTGCATACGATGGAGGCGTATGGGCATCGACATTACAGTATCGCCATAGCAACAGCCTATGGTACTGGTATGGCCTGATCCAGAGTACCGGAAAGACCCATGTATATACGTCGCCTGCGCCAGAGGGCCCTTGGACTGAGCATACGCCCATGGACGAGGTCTACTATGACTGTGGTCTTCTGATTGACCCGGATGACGATACCATGTATATGGCATATGGCAACTATGTTCTGCATGTGGCCCAACTCACGCCAGATGGGCTTAGCCAGGTCAGGTCGGAGGTATGTAATATCATGTTGGCCTAGATTCAGAGCCGTGATGCTAACTTCACTCCTAGGCAGTTTATACCGAGCCCAACGGTCGTTTGATCGAAGGTTCTCGTATGTATAAGCGCAACGGCAACTATTATATCTTTGCCACAAAACCGGCCAACGAGCAACATATTTTGAAATCAACGTCGGGGCCTTTTGGGCCCTACGAAATTCAAGCCGTTCTCGTGGATATGGCTGCCCCGGTTGCCGGTGCCGGCACGCCACATCAGGGAGGCCTGATCGAAACTAAGAGCGGTGATTGGTACTACATGGCATTCATTGATGCTTTCCCACTGGGCAGATGCCCAGTCTTGGCGCCTGTATCTTGGGACTCTGACGGATGGCCACATGTCGTGACTGATGCTGCAGGCGGCTGGGGCGCAGAGTATCCCATGCCAGTATCTACGAACAAAAGAGTCGGCCCAGAAAGTCTTCCTGGAGATTTCAAGGAGGTATTCTCGAGGAAGGCCAGTCTTGGGCCGAGATGGGAATGGAATCACAATCCCTTGAACGGCGCATGGAAACTGACAAAGCAAGGTTTGGAGTTGAGCACCGGGCAACTTGCTTCCGAATTATATACGGCACCCAACACTCTCACCACCAGAACATTTGGTCCCAGATCACAGGCAACCTTTAAGCTGGATGTCTCGCGAATGAAGAACGGTGACCGAACTGGGGTGTCAATCTTCCGCGACGACTCCGCTTATATCGGTGTTCACCAAGACGATGGAACAAAACGTCTTGTTTATGTGGACAACCTCGTGCTCAACCAAACAACATGGGCACCCACAGGTCATGCCGGAGATATTCAAATGGGCCATGAGGTTGGATCTGGAGCTCTCTGGCTGAAAGTAAAAGTAGATGTCAGTCCGGCTTTTACGTCTGACTTGTTCAACGACCCCAGACCGGCGACCTTTTCGTACAGCACAAATGGCATCGACTTCACGGAATTTGGCGATACGTATATGCTGAACCACAAGTGGCAGTTCTTTATGGGCTACCGCTTTGCTGTATTCAACTATGCTACTACCGACCTGGGCGGAAAGGTTGTGGTAGAAGAATGTGAGGCTCAGGCTTGGTAAATATGGGAGAGTATTTCACTTTTTCAATTCAACGTGGTCTCACATTTACAGAGTGAGATAGCCCCAGACGATGTATCTTTGTGTGCAAGTAAAGAAGCTTCTAACATTTGTTGACTACGTCTTGGAGTATATATCCATCTTCTGGGACTGCATAACACTAGGTCATCTGGAGATGTAAGAGAAACGTCAGGCAGGGCTGGACATTACGCACCCTGTGGGAATAGCAAACATTGAACTATAACAAAGAACCAATGCACTCTTTTGCCACCAGATGGAAGACATCTACGTATGTTCGGCATCCTTTACCCACTAAGGGACGTCCGTCTTCATAAAACATCCCTTAACTTTGTCGTAAATGTTGGCGCAACCCTATCATAGTGATATTGGGGTTACTATATCACATTATCTTTGGTGTAACATAACCCTATTGAATCGGCATGCTTACGTGACACTGAACGCTTTGTTGACGATGTCAATGGGAGAACAAGTCGTCCGTAATGAATATGACGTTATGATACACCCAGTCATTTCACTGCAGTACTTGTCACAATGACGACGACCATACGTACGAGCGGGGTCAAGAGGGAGTGGGATTGACTCTGACTACTGCGCTGAATGGGGAAGAACACTGCACGGATTGCACAGCGGCTTAATACCAAGCGTATAAGAATAACACGAAGCATTATATTGACAGCCCAACTGTATTAAGAGCATGGTCTGAATCCTGCGGGTTGAATGACTTGAAGTTAGCTTGTAGGGGCGAATTTCAAGTGAGTATGGATTGTAGGGGAAATAGTTAATTTGTCTAGGTATTTGAGGTCATGTGGAGAGGAGTCATGTGAAGAGGGTGACCTAAGAACTCCGACTCATATCATACACCATAGTGAGAGTTGGGGAGAATGCAGAATCTTAGACCGAGAGCTGCAACTTCAAGGGGAACTTGTTGAGTTGATCCGGATTCTTATCAGATCGTACAATTGCGGTCAGCCTGTATCCTCCCTGAGAGAAAAGGGGTAGTGTGACATGAAATGTATGCTTTCTAGCGCAAGCATCAATGTCTAGGTTCAAAGAATCAAGGGGGAAGAAATTAGCCAGAAGCGAACAAACAAGGGCGAAATGTGGCTTCGGGTATGAAGTCGCGGTGATTGTTTGGGACGGGCCATTTTGATCTGATAAGCCACCTGCATTTTTCACTTCTACACCGATCACCATGATCTACAGACCGCACATAGCTCTGGAACTCTTGAAATGCGTGAGATGCTACATGTCTCGACTCAGCTCATATGACCCTCGCTATGCGCTTTTCAAGGCTCAGCAGTGAGCACCAATCTATGTGTCACAAGCTGGCCAGACCATACGGCATGAGAAAGACAATATGGAGGGTGGAAGTTGGAGTTTTGAGCGTCAGTCCGCAGCAGTAAGAAGAGTTGGCATATGCCTTGTCAAGCCAATCTATATTTACATTTCCAGAAACTTTTATCTCCTAAATAGTCGTAACAATAACGCTCGAAGCTCAGGAAGCATGACGGCATGCTTTTCTTGTTGGCATCAGTACCAAATCGCCTACTGTGAAGCAGTGGGCCTTGAAATATCATACAATCTAGATTAGGGATAGAATCAGGTTAACGTGTAGCCGGAGTGTCTCTGAGATGGATAAAGTACAGCTCAAGCTGTTCAATGTCCAAGCATGTGACCGGTTCTCATCTCAAGGTGTGTCTGATACCATGTCTCACGAGAAAGTTCAAATATACCTATCTTGTGAGATGGGCAATACAAACAGCTCTATGAGAAAGCTTGGATTGTCTCCCGTCTCATTTTCTTGCATGAGATTCCACGACATTTTTACGGGCACACTGTAACACTTTACACCGATTTAGATGCATACTTATGTGTGAAGCTTATCAGATTGTGTGTAATAAAGAAGAGTGGTGCGAAAGCCACAAGAGCCCTGTGCTTCTTTGATACACTTGATAAGTGTGCCTCTATAGAGCACTAGGCAAGTACTTGGAACTATATTCAGGAGTAATAAATAGGCTAGACAGACAGCGCATATCTGGCCTGGCCTTTGTTAGTGAAAATAAGGAGGTTTAGTGACAAGAAGACTTTTCGTATGACCACCGCATCAGCATCGGTCGAGTTTGTGAAATTGCATGTGCTGATTTGTTGAATTTTCTCGGCTCACTGTTTTGGTGTATTCGTTCTTCCCGTTGAATTGCCGTAGCAAATAGCCGTCCGTTAACGCCGGCGGCTAGGTGCCCATGTGACTTGGGCTTCTTTTTCCCTTGCCCTTTTTTTCTCTTCTTTCAGATCTGATAGACAACAGAACTGAGTGCCATTTTCGAGCCAGCTACAGACCAGGGGTGGGCAAAAGGTCAACAGGGCTGTACTTTTCTTGGCCAGATGACGAATTATCCCTCCCTTTGTAGAAGACGGGCCCCACATATACTTCACACCTGGCAGATTTGCTCGGCAAGGTGGAACAACGTGCGCACGAAAATAAAATCTGATAAATTCGGGGAAAAAAGAACAGCGTCTCAGAAAAAGAATTCGTTGCTTAAGTCCATTGCCACGAGTACAGACACGCACACAAAAACGATAACGGCGAAACAGCCAGTAATAATGACAATGTCACGAAAACGAGCGCCGTCGATTTCGAGAGAGACCAAAGGTTCCAGAGGAATTTTGCTCATTGAATACAAAAGGAGGCCGGGGCTTTTCCACCTTGAGGTCAGGCCATCCCCTTATTGAATCGAATCGTGTCAAAGAGTTGATGATGCTTGCTTGGCTTCTGATTGATAAAGAAGGCCTCTGTCCCAGTCCAGTCGCCAAGTAAAGTGCCCCGGAATAAATATTGCTCTTGCTAGGTCTACACTTGCTACTTACCGCAACTTCCTTCGTTTGATTCAATTGCTGCTTCCTTGCGTATCTCTGCGGTTTTTTTGTCTTCTAAATTCCAATCAGATAAGCATCTCATCACGACAAGTGAGCCTTTCAGCCGCCGATTGGCAGCCTTTTTTTTTTTTTTCGTTTTTTCGTTTTTTTCGTTTTTTCGTGTGCCTTGATTCGCTCCATCCCTCTGGCCCGCTTTCCGTTTTCGCAGCGTGTTTTTGTTGAATCTGGACACCCCGCCGCTTATTTTGCATATGCTGCTAGTCTCAGTTGATATTTTCTTTTCTATATTTTCTACTCCTTGTGCCCATACTCACAAGCGCTAACACTTTGCAACTTGGCCACCGCTAAGATATTCTTCCGGTCGGGCTCTCCCCCCTTGTCATCTTGCCTGATATTTGTCTCTCGGCTTCAACTTCGGCGTCGTCTTTGACTTTGGCTTCCCTCCCTTTGTGCTGTCCCGGAAATATCCTTCTCCCTTTTCATCAGCATAAGTTCACCCTATTTGCGTTGTTGGGCAAAGAAGAAGCCGACTTGGCAGGAATCCTTCATAAGCAAGCAAGATCAGATAAACATCCCCATCTTCGCCCTTTCAAATTCATTATTATCTGCCTTTTTCCCTCCCCTCCCCTCCCCCCACTACAACTCTCGTCATTCTTCTTTCTCGACATCCCCACACATCATAGCCCGACAACCTCCATCGTCACAATGTCTGCTGTCGAGCCTGCCCACACTCTGCCACCGAAATCCAGTTCGTGCTGCATTCCGCAGGAACCCTCTGTGTCATCATTGGCCCCCTCTCTGACATACTCCGAGGAGTCGGAGGTCGATGAAGACCCCGCGCCGACTTCTACCATCCCCCGCCAACGCCGTGCTTCAACGCGCCTCATCTCTCAGAATGCTGCCGATATCGAACGGATAACGGGCCAGACTACTGCTCAGCTTGTTTCTCGCTGCTGTGGCGGCGGCTGCTGCCGCACCAGTGATGGTGCTGCCCAAAACTCCGAGAACAAGAGACATCCCGACACCGAGTGCGAACGGATCCCACTCCCGGACAACGATGCCTTCCGCTCGCTGAACCTCAAAATCACCGATATTCCCACCAAGCTCACTGGGCTATGCGAGCTACCCGAGCAAACCGTCTATCTCCTGCCTCTCCCCAAGAATAATGCCGCCATTCCGAGACTACAGGCTTCAGAATCCGGAATCAGCGCGGTTCATCAATCTGAGAAGGATGCAAGCGTCACCCCCACCGCCGAGACTCATTCTTCAACGCCCATGATTCCCATTGAAGTCGTCTCCCCCTCCGACGACGGCGCCGCCGAGTTTGGCCCTCTTGATACTCCTGCTGAAATGATTGCCGCCATCAATAGCATTGACGTAGCATCTGCTCCCGCTATCGCCTCCACCGTTGATGTTAGTGAGCTCATCTTTGAAGATGATGTTTCGTCGTCGGCTGCTTCTGATGCTTCCCTCACTTCTGTCGCTGCGGAAAGTGTCAGCACCATCAACGACGACGTCCAGGAACCCAAGGCCAAGACTCAAGAGCCCCTGCCTTTATCCCTAGAGAGCCTTGACACCTCCATCCAGCCTCCGAGCTTTGTTCAACCCCACCCCCCTTACCATGTATTCCCCGCAAAGCTCCACAACGCTCGGGAACTGACTAGAGATGGTGCTGAGAAAAGAACGTACCATTTTGATATTGACGTCACTGACTACCCCGGTGAGAGTGGTGTTGACTTCAGAGTCGGTGGCGCTATTGGTGTCATGGCTCCCAACGACGCATCGCTTGTTGAAGAGATCATGGATATTCTGTATATTCCTCGCACTCTCCGTGACAAGCCGGTTCTTTTGAAGACCACAAACGGCCGTTGGCCTACCGTTTGGGGTGACGAAAAGCCCCGTGAGCTCGTCACTACTCGTCGCGATCTGCTTACCTGGTGCTCTGATGTCCAGTCATATCCCCCTACCAAGCCCATGCTGCGCTTGATGGCCGAGCATGCTTGTGACATTTCTGAGCGCCGTATTCTGGAATACCTCTGCTCTAACGAGGGCCAAGGTGTCTTTTGTGAATTCCGTACTGGCCCCCATGTCACCGTTTCACAGATTCTCGAGGCCTTCCCCTCGGCCACCCTCCCTCTTGATCATCTCTTGTCCGTTCTTCAGACCCTGATGCCCCGCTTTTACTCACTGTCAAATGACCCCCATGAGTCGTTCGCTGCTACTACTGACGGCAAGGCGGCCCGCCGTGTTGTTGAGATCGCCGTCACGGTTCACGAGGCTCATGATTGGAAGAAGGGCAGTCGCACTGGTGTTGGCTCTGGCTTCTTTGAGCGCCAAGCCCGCAAGTATATTGCGGCTCAAAGGGCGGGTGTGGCGGAGCCTGTGGTCCACATCCCCATGTTCAAGGGCTTGATGCAAAACCCCCTGGCCAAGAAGTTTGTTTCGGACGGCCCTATGCTGCTTATTGGTGCTGGCGTTGGTATCGCTCCGTTCCGCGGCTTCGTTCAGCGCCGTTTGAAGACGGCAAACTGCGCCAACAAGGTGTGGGTTCTTCAGGGTATCCGCGACTCGCTTGTCGATGAGATTTACAGCGGCGAATGGGGCATTCACGAAGATGAGGTCAAGCGTGTGGTTGAATCTCGCAGAGGCACTGGCCGCTACGTGCAGGAAGAAGTTCGTGCACAGGCCGATCTGGTGTGGTACATCATCAACTCTGTTGATGGCCGTGTCTTCGTTTGCGGCAGCTCTCGTGGAATGGGCGAAGGTGTCGAGGAGGCTCTGGTCGAGGTTGCCATGGACAAGGGAAATCTCGGGCTAGACGAAGCCAAGAACTTCTGGAAGTTGAAGAGCGAAGCTGGCCAGTATATTGCTGAGACTTGGTAATCTTGGGAATCTATCTCACTGGGCTTTGAGCTGGCAACCTTCAAAGCTTTTGTCAGTGTCGCCTTTCCTTGCATTATCAGTCTTTCTGCTGTGTTTGAAGACTGATGATTTCAGTTACAAGGCTGGCCAGAAACCAGGCAGACAAACAGGCTGAATGGTGTCAGCAAATAAGGCTGGCTTCTGATTTGTCCAGAACGTTACACGTTACACCCGGTAGTGCCTTCTACACTACTCACCCACGGCATGTCCATCTTCACATCACCTCTTCCCCATCATATTTTTATTCTTTCCACCCTTTTTTGTTTCTTCTTTCTGGCATCTTTGTTTTTCTGTTTTCTTTTTCCTCAACGGGTCTTTTTTTTTCAATTTCTCATAACTACTGTTTATCTACTAGATAAACAAAGTCGGCGTTTTGTTATTGCTTGCTTGGGGGTATCATATGTTTCGGCGTTTTGATTCGGGTGTATTCGACAGTTAGCTTCTTCATTCTCAAAATACAACAGGTCCATTTCTAGCATCAATTATACCACCTTTTTCAAAATGGCGATTCATTCAACGACACATTAGTAATTGATGACGACCGAGAGAGTATCTCGGCAAACAACATGCAATAAACATGCAGGTACATGCACAAACTTGAACCAGCTCCCGTATTGATATCGGTATCCCATTGGAACTACATATTCAGGTGCCGGGGTGTGAAGTCCGGATAGGCAAGCTAAGCAAAACTACAGTGGAAGAAGGGCAAAGCCGGGTTCATAATTGATGCGGGGTATACCCGGGCATTGCGGTGATGTCTGGGATGGCTGAATGGTATGATGGGAATCGGTGCCCCAGGGGTTGTCCTGTCCCCATCCCCCCCTCCGCGCGCGGTAACTCTTCTCCTCATAGACACCAGCGGTGAGGGAGAGTGGCTTTGTCTGGGCGTCTGTGACTAAACACGGAAAACAGGTGAATAATCGATTAGTGTTCGCTTACTAAGTATCCTGCCCAAGATGCACTTGATGATTAAACAAGCTAGCTTTTCATCAAGGCGCCAGGCTGGTAGCCTCGGATTTGCGCGCTGTTCAGAGTGGGGGAGTAACATGGGTAGATGGTTTCTAGCTAGGGTTATAAATGGATGATATTTTCAGGTGCAAAAATTACCGCAGAGCGAGTATGCCGAATGTTTAAGTATAATATGTGTACTTGTAATGCTTGGCGCTGTCCACACTTCAGACATGGCCAAGTAGGGGACAGGGTCGGCTGCAGTGACGGAGGTGTAGCGCATTTGGTGATACTTGGCCATAACTCTGTTAAAACGCGCTTTCACAACAGGGCGGGGCGATTAAGAAGCACCATACACGCAGTTGATCACACATGTATTGTATAATGCTGACAAAATCTCAGTCATGAAGGCAAATAAAGCGGGGACACTACAGCTCGATACTACTTAGTGGGGCTAACCTGTTCGAGGGATGCATTGTGCAACTTGCTTTTGAGGCTGTAGTTTAGCGCCACCGTCCATGATTTCTGGGTGTTGTGGTTTAGATACACGGGTACTACAAGTAACTGTAGATGTGTGCGGCAGTTAGAATATTCGGTGGCCAGATGCCATGAGAGGCCACGAAGCAGGTGTACGGGAAGGAGAAAGCTCGGGAGAATATAAACGGCTACAACAAATAGACCAACAAGCAAGCAAGTCAAGGGTTAAAGAAAGGGGGAGGGGCGCTGAAGAGAGGGAAGGAGCAACATCAAACCACCTGGAACCAAAAAGGGTAACAGCCAGCCAGGCAAACAGGCTTAATCGGGCAAGCGATAACGAATGCGACCGGGCGCGGGGACAAGTATGCTGTTTCTTCCACGAAACACAAACAGAGCTGGCCCCTCTTTCCCGCTTTGCAATTCGGCCGCGCAAGAAGGAACCTCTTTCCGTTCTTGCATTCACCCACTCGCCCACTCACTCACTCACTCACTCGCTCACCCTCACCCACCCACCTTGCCTTGTCTTGTCCCACTCAGCCCTCCACCCCTCTTCCCCCTCCACTATCGTTCATTTGCTGCTGGCCACTCACTAGCACGCCTTCCGCCTTCCGCCTTCCTGCCACATAACCAACCAGGCTCAAGAACGGAAAGGATTCTACAATGTGGGCAACATATAAAAACCCGCTGCTCCTGTTGCTTCTGGCTGTTGGTCTTGCTGTTAGATTCCCAAGCTCCATCTCGGCCACGTCCAATTTCATCGTCTCACACTCTCCTATTCTTTCTTATCTACTTCCACTCATCTACACATCCCTAATACCATCGTCCACCATGGCTACCAAGGCTACCGCTGACACGTTCATCAGCCTGCTGGCTGCTCGTCGCACCTACTATTCCCTCAACAAGACTCTGCCCATCTCCAACGATCGTGTTACTGAGATTGTCAAGGAGATTGTCAAGCACACCCCTTCTTCCTTCAACTCTCAGAGCACCCGTGCCGTAGTCCTGTTCGGCGCCGAGCACGAGAAGCTCTGGGACTTTGCTACCGATGAGCTCAAGAAGATTGTCCCCACCGAAAACTGGAAGGCCACCGGCGACAAGCTGAATGGCTTCCGCGCTGGTGCTGGCTCCATTCTCTTCTTCACCGACAGTGTTCCTATCAAGTCGTTGCAGGAGAAGTTTGCCGTTTATGCCGACAAGTTCCCCGGCTGGGGCTCTCAGACCAATGCCATGAGCGTGAGTATCCCCTCCCCCCTCCATTCTTCCCTCTTGGCTGTTCACTAGGTTATTACATCTGTATCCTCGAGACTTGACGGTCGAGGCTCATAGCTCTCTTCTCCGAAAGGATCGTTTTTACAAGTTGACCCTAGCTCTGCTACTTCCATCCACCACCTTTTATCCCCCACCTCTTCAGCCCTTTCCCCCGCTGAGCTTGCAATCAGCCGCGCATCGTCAGTAACACATTTGTATGGCCATGTTTTACTAACTTCATTCTAGCAACTGGCCGCTTGGGTTGCCCTGGAGGCCGAGGGTCTCGGTGCCAACCTGCAGCATTACAGCCCCGTCATTGATGCCAAGGTTGCTGCCGAGTGGAACATTCCCGAGACCTGGACGCTGGATGCCCAGTTGGTCTTCGGTGGCATTGCTGCCGAGACATACCCTAAGGAGTTCTCTCCCATTGAAGAGCGCGTCAAGACGTACGGCGCTTGAACATAGCGTGTGTCATTTAGCATCAGAACGAATAATGAACAAATCAATAAAACTAATGAGATTGACTTTTACTGAACAACAACAAGAAGCCTCATAATATGTGTAGTTGATATGTTGATGTCACCTACAATTGGAAAAGAAGACCAAGTGATTACGATGTTGATATGTATTGAAACACTCTAGGCATTGTTGAATATAGCACCATGAGTATAGGGGTATATGCACAATCTACTTCTGGAGCCTTGACGCTCGCCTCCGTCAATCTCGGAATATTCATTCTCTCTTGGGCTCAGTAGCGATGTGGCCCAAGGCCTGGCCCATCTTTATCGTCTGGCCCTTCTCAACCTCCCAGTGCCACTTCTCGCCATTTTCGCCCTCCACGGGCGCCTCGAATACCAGCACAACCGTGCTTCCCAGTTGGAAGCCACCCATCTCCTCACCTCGGCTCAGCGCATGGCCACCCAGAACAGGGCTGGCAGCCTCATATGTAGCCTCGGAAAATCCAGAGTAGGGTTCGCCACGGGCAGCAGCCTCCTCAGCAGCACGGTCAGCAGCAGTGTCCGTGGTCAGCGAGTTGGTGCGTAGTTCCTTGTCAAAGTTCACAATAATGGATCCGACGTTAGTGGCACCAACAGGCACGTAGCTGAAGAAACCCCAGCGCCAGCGACCCAGGAGAACAACACGTTCGTTCAGAGTGAAGAGACCGGGCAGAGTACGCTGCAGATAGGGAGAAACACTGTACAGCTCACCGGCAAAGTGGCGGCGGCGTTCAACAACCCAATTGCAAGGGGAATGGAAGCGGTGGTAGTCTCCGGGGGCCAAGTAGATCACGGCGTAGAACAGGGCGGTTTTGCGGGTGTTGGATAGTTGCTGATACCAAGGACGCTCGCCAAGAGCAAGCTCATCAATAACCTCCTGTTCGGTGCTTTTGGATGCAGGAGTAGACAGGTCGGCAGATGTAGAAGCGGCGCGGCCACGAGAACCGCCGGACAGAAGCGAAGGCAGAGTGTATGAGATTCCGTTCAAACGTGCAAATTCCTCATCGCGCTTGACAACTTCTTCATCACGCTCGGTCATAACAGCAGAATCTGTAGAGCCAAAGCCAGCGCCAGTGGGGGAACCAGTGCCACCGGAAACAATGCTAGGTGCAGGAGTGTTCTTACCAAGCAAGGCATCTACGGTGTAGGTCATACCCTTGACCTGCTCAATATCGTTGCCTTCGATCTGGCCGTACTGCAAGATGCGGCCATCTGAAGGCGAGATAAGAGCATCATGACGGGGGTCCAATGGACGAGAGCCAGGTTTCAAAGTGCGGTAAAAGAAGGAAGCCAGATTAGGATAAGTGTGGAGATCATCTTCGGCAACCTCAACCAAGCTGCATGCACGGGTTAGCGCAGGGGACTCTCAAAGTTTCCCAACAAAAAGCATGTGAAAGAGGGGGAAAGCAGGTAGGAAAAAGGCCATGGCGAGAGAGGACGGGGGGGGGGGGGGGGGGATGAATTACTTGACACCAAAAACGTAGGAGTACAGCTTGAAGCCGGGGACTCGCAGATAGTACGGAAGAGTCAATTCGTTGAAGCGACCCCAGAGACGAGAGATGGCCTTGAGCGGCAGGGTGGACATGACCTGGACTTGCCTATGATGTTGTATCACATGTCAGCTACATGCCTGTTTAACAATATGCAGACCAAAAGAATTTGAGCAATAATGGCGGTCACCGAAGAGGGAGAGAGAAAAAGAAGAAGAGAAAATGAGAAAACGAGAAAACGGAAAGGCGGGAAAAATATGCAACATACCAAGGACCATCTGGACGAATGCGCGGTCGTCTCTTGGGCGACCTGGCTTCCTCTCCCAGAAGCTCATCCCGCTCCTGGTCTCGTCGAGTAGACATCTTGTAGAATTGAAGCATGCCCAGGAGACCAATTCCCAGGCCAACCGGGATGCGGTACCAGTGACGGCGGGTGTTGCGGATGGCAGTCTTGATCTTGGTGAAGCGCAGACGCCTCGGCGCATATGTCGAGAAGAAGCGGGTGCGCAGAGAGGCCGTGGACTGTCTGCGGGACCGTTGCTGCTGTTGTAACGGGGCTTGGCGGCGCAGAGAGGCAGCAGCAAAGCCGCCTGAAGGCGGACCAAGGGGATGAGGCTTCAGCATGGGCACAGGACCTGCGCCGGAGAGCGAGACTCGGGGTCTCATTTTGGCGTCAAGTTCGCCGGCAATATCGCAAGCAGTTGCTGTGGCCGTTGAAGAGACAGTCGCAAAATTAGAGGTCGAATGGTTCGAGCAGGAGGACGACGGCCGCGAGGTCAAGTTGCCGCCAATTGTCGGATTGCACGAGGCTAAGTCTGAGTCGGCTGCCAATGACCCAGCAAATTCGAGATTGGGGTTAGCATTTGCAGTAGAAGTTGAGAGCACCATTGCGGAGCCTCAGTCACGACCCATCCAAGAAAGAGAAGGAGCGGCTGAGGATGGCAAAAAATGGCAAGAAGGGAGAAAAAAAAAAGAAAGAAAACCGAAACTGGGCAAGAACACGACGACAAAGGCTCACTGGGCAGCTACCTCAAAACTCATGCCTTTGCCGAGGAAGCAAGAGACAGTAGAAGGGGAGGACTAGACAAGTCAAAAAATAGGATAAAGGAGCAAATTATGAAAGAAGAAAAGAACTGGAGGTTATGAGACAATACGGTTGAACCAGAGAAAGGAGCTCCCCCCCCTCAACGATAGCAGCAGCAAGGGTCGGATTTTATCGAGTGGCCTGCTTGATTTTTTTTTGCATGTTGAATTTGCTTGTGAAAATGCACAACACCCTTTTTCTTGCGGTTCATTTGACACATCTTCCCGCCAAGTGGCAGGGGCAGGGCTATGCACTAGACTTAGAATAGAACGGGTCCATAAGTTTCCAACTCATTTGTTTCTGCCTACTCCGCCAGCTGCCGCCACCTGCAGAAGGGGACACCGCCACAATCAGTCACGTGACCTTAATGAAAGCGCTGAAGGAAGCCTTGTAAGAAGAGTCCAGCTAAGTCTGGGAGTATCTGCCAGGCGTAAAGTCGGTTGAGAGGTACTTCTCGCTAAACTGGCAACGTGTAGTAAATCATGCAACATGTTGAAGAGGGAGGCGGCTCATTGTTCGTCAGACCCCGATTTTAGATCCTCAGCTTTGTTAACCTTCTGTTACATTACATATAAACCACCTAAGTTTCTGTTTTCTTCATCATAATCGTCTTGTTCAATCTTTGAGTTAGATTTCCTACCCTTTTTTTCACAGCGTTGATTTCTGCACCACGTTTACTTCTCTCATCTATCCTTCATCCTGAGCATAGCGTCATCGCCATCTTCTCGCCTTTCTTGATTTCTCAGCTTTCCTACACACTGCAAATCTCTCGAACCGAAACGTTGTTGTTTCGATAATGGAGCCGGCTCCATCCAGGCGCATCATGGCCGATGCTTCTCGACAGACAGCGCCTATCGACAGTCTTGTTTTCGAGCTTCACGTGCTCTGCCCTTCGTTCCCCGAACCCCTCGTTGTTCGCAATGTCAATACTACCGCTACTATTGGGGAGCTGCGCCAGCGAATTCCGAGGCTACTGGTTTCACTAGGCTTGCGCTCTGCTGCGGATCACGACGCTCGCCTTCGTCTTATTTACAGAGGCCGGCTCCTCACTGACGATACCGCTAGCATGCTCTCTGTGTTTGGTGAACAACAGGTTAGCTCCCCATTTTTTCAAGATAGCTCCTGACACCAAAGTAACTAACACCATGTGTCTTTTTTTCTTGCGTAGATGCGCCTCTCAACCGAGCACACGATTCACCTCGCCATTTCAGCTGCCGAACCCTCGCAATCAAACACTCCTCAACCAGAGTCTGCAAACACCATGTCTCGCCCCACGCCCGCAGTGCGCTCGTCGCCGCTACTCACCGAAGCCGAGATGCAACGCCGCATCCAAGCTCACTACCAGCGCCGTTCTCAAACGCCACAGCACATCCCTTCCCCCGGCCCCAGACCAGCTCCTATCAGCACCGCAGAGCATAGAACCCAAGAAGCGGTCAACATCATTGCTACAGCTATGCAGCGCTCGCTCTCGGGAATGGCCCCTCTGCCATACAATCATCATCATGCCTCTATCAATCCACATAGTGAACGGCCGTCTACTACCACCGCCTTATTCGTGCATCAGCCCTTTCGTATCCACACTCCGCAGCTAACTGATGCCGCTGCACAACCTACACCCAAGATGTACGTTTTGCAGTCTCCTGATGGCCAATCGCATGGCATCATTGTCGACACCAGCGACATCAAACCGCCGCCTACCTTTATTCCAATCTCTCGGGACGCCATGCCTGTACCTACACCGACAGTCCCCTTGGCTTTTGCTGCGCATAATCCGACACCAGCAGCGAACAACATTGAGATTCATCTTAACGTTCCCCCTCCACCGGGTGTTGCTCGAGTGCCGCCCCATCGCGCGCTTTGGCAGCAACTTTTGGGGTTGTTGTGGTCTGAAATATGGTTTATACTCCGCCTTGTTTTGTTTGTCTGGTGGTTCGCTGGTGGTACTAATGACCCGTATCGTTGGTTCGGCGCATTGTCCATGGCAGTTGTCTTCATTGCCCTCAACGTCGGCTTGCTCGAAGATACTGGTCGCATGCTTTGGACCAACTTTGTAGGAGGCTTGATGCCCCGTATTGACGCCCATGGCCGGCCCGCTAATCTACAACACCCAATCGACCCCCCTCAAGCTGAGCAAGTACCGACAAACCCCGCTGTTCTTGCTGAAAGACTGCAGAGACGCGCCCAGCGGGGGCAAGCCACTTGGCTGCTCAATACTGCCCGACGACTTGAGAGAGGTCTCATGATCTTTTTGGCTAGCTTAGCACCCGGCCTTGCTGAAGGTCACATCGCAAATGTTGAGGCTGAAGAGGAGAGGCGGAGAGAGGCTGAGCGGCGCAGAGTTGAGGAGGAGGAGGCCAAGAAGAAAGAGGCGGAAGAAAAGAAGAAGGCCGAGATTGAGCTGGGACAACAGGAACGGGGAAGCGAAGAGATTGAGAAGGACGGTATGACTAACAAGGCAGAGGGTGTTACTAGCCCTGACCCTATCGAAGGCTCGACTACAGATGCAACCACCGTTGTGAATCAGGATGTACAGGTTCCTGAGATAACTGTTTGAGAATCACGCAAAAAGATACGCATTCTTTCATCAGTGGACTAGGCGTAAAGCATTTCTTTCTGTAATTCAGTAGCAATTAGTTGAAGGCCTCTTGGCCGTGTACACTCAAGTTTGGTCTGCGGAGGAGCTGGACTCATTAATTGATATCGTTATCCCCCCTACATGTCCACGTCACCACCACCACCACCACCACCTGCGCCACCCGCCTTATTATACATGGCCTGTTGGTTTTGCATGCGCTTCAAACTTTGATCAACCCATGGTTTGTACTGACCCTTCGCCTCCTTGTCAGCCACCACAAGCTTGAGCATCTCTCCTGAAAATCCAACAAAGTTGTGTTTGCGCAGCGAGTTCTCAAATATCCAGTCTCGTCTCTTCTTTTCCTCCCGCTCCAGCATCTCGAAGTCGCCAAACTCGCGCGCCCGCACACGCTGATCGCCGACCATTGCGAGCAGGTTGAAGCGGATTTCCGAAGACGAATACCGTGCTACCCGACGCTGCAGCACATCAACGACCTTGCTTGGGAACTGTTCCTGGCTACATGAGCCATGGGTGATAGGCGCTGGCTGCAAGCCGTCCAACTCGTATAGTGTGTTGTTGTGCACGGTGTATGCGATGAAGTGGAAGGCGTCCTCGGGCTCACCGCCCCGTTGGGTCTCGTCGACAAATGGACTGGAGCGCGCAAACGAATTATGCACACTACGGATCAATTCGCTGTTGCCAAGCGATTCACCGCGATACTCCGAAGGTAGAAACAGAGTGAATTCCCGAAAGTTGCGCATCTCCTCGCCGAGCTCAATTTCGTCGGGCTTGTTCATGAGAACGCTGAGTAGCGCCTGCGTGCCGCAAGCATTTTGTATGGTCTGCTTGGCGAAGAACATGGTTTCAGATGCGGCGTGGTCGAATGATCCATCTTGAGGCCCAGAGGTCGATGTGTAGGGGACGTCGGTTGGATATTTGAAAAGGAAGATGACGCCGTGGACGGGTTGTAGTTGTGCGAGCATGTCGGGGTCGAGACTGATGAGCTCTTCGAATTGAACGCCCTTGACTCCGAGGTTTTCAAGTAGATACGTGAAGACACCCTGTCATTTGATTAGCTGTGTTCTGATTTGAATCGAGCCAAGTTACGAACCGCATCGGATTCGACTATCGCAAGACAGTATGTTAGTATACATTGATAGTAAATTGGATCATCGAAGCCTACTGGTATTCCACCCGCCAGACATTGCTGATGTGGAGATCGTAGTGTGGAGGATGTAGAGACGGAAGGTGAAGACAACGATGATCGTTCCTGTTGGTTTTCCTGTTGGGTTTTATGCTGTAAAAAGGGATCGTAGATGCAAAAAGAGCTCTGCTGTCATGTGAATGTAGAAGAAAAAATTGGGCTGGAGCTCCCCGAGCTACAACTCTGTCACAAGCCCGAGTCCAAGGTTGCGCCCGTATTACGTGTGCCCCACCCTAAACCGCTACAGATAAAAAGACACCAATTAATACTCAATTACTATTACGCACTTTATCTGTACTTTCTACGACTACGACGCACACAAATCGTTTCAACACTCGAAAATATTTTAGAGCCCTCTCTATTCTATCTCTTTGTCGTGTCTTTGTTACTAGTTCCATCTTTGCGCCATCATCTCCGTGTTGTGAAGGCTCTCTCGGGAACTTGTACAGCTATATCAGCCTTATCCCGCTCTCTTGGTAGTGCTGGGGGGGAATGTTCAAAAGAGCTTCGATGGCCGTGATCATGGTCTTCTTCTAAGTTATAGCCTTGTTTAGCAGGATCATCTTGATCATACCAGAACCGGCCACGGTTTCTCACGGCCCGAACAAACCATGGCTGCCGACCCATCCCCTTCCATGTCCAGTACTCTTTCATATCATATTCACGAGGCTCAAGGCGACCTCCAGAAGCCCAAACGGCAACAGCAATCATTGAGTTCAGTGCAGTATAGACAAACACACCACTGAAGATTATTAGCAGGTGTCTCTTCACAATCTGGTGTTGGCCAAAATTACTTACGCAATAAGACCATAGGCTACACTGTAACTGAATGGTATGAATGTCATCACGACGAACGACGGAAGGATATCGCCGATATACTTCCAGTTGATTTGTGTAATTTGACGAATCATCATACATCCAACCTGGTGCATGTTAGCAGTGGCAACAGTTTGAGGGGGGGGGGGGTCAAATACCAAAATCAGCGTGCACCCTGTTGCCCAGGGCGGTATCGAGGCAAATATCGGGGCGAAGAATATTGATATCAAGAAGCATAAACCTGTAGCCATTGCGGTAAGGCCAGTTCTTCCACCCTCTGCGATCCCAGCACCACTCTCAATAAATGCAGTGACTGGGGAGCAGCCTAGTAGGGCTCCAGCAGATATGCATACGGCATCTGTGCAATATGCTAGAGTTGATCTTGGAAAGTCACCGTCTTTGGGGTCCACGACACCACAAAAGCGAACCATAGAATATAATGTGGCGGTTGCATCGATGATGTCCACATATAAAAATGTGAACAGAGCCAAGGCAAACTGAGAGCCGTTGGTACCGAAGTTCCAATCAAGCTGTGCCAGTGTGTGTTTGATCGGACGAAAAGAGACGACGGTTTTGAAGAATTCATATCGAGAGTTTCCTTCATCGGTGTAAGGGAAGTAAGTGATCGCAGTATTGCGTCTGTTGACAGTTAGTCTCGATAAGAAAAACAACCAAACCAACAATCAACTAGAACTTACGGCCAAGAGAGGATAGACACGAAAGCAATTCCTATTATGAGGGCGTACTTGACCCTGAATGACATAAGGAAGGCTGTCATGATCCCTCCTGCGACAATACCCACCCACATCTATGAAGTATCAGTTTCCAGTTTCAACCTTTCTGCTATCAGACAGCCAGGGAGCAAACACACCTTGGGATTGGACATGAGTCCACTACTACACATTTGTGTTTGGGAATCGATCAACTCGGGAGCACATCCACCTAGAGCCAGTGGGGTGGATTTCCAACCGCCCGTGATTGCACCGATACCAGCAGCATAGGATAGACCAATTTCGGTAAGGAACAGGCCGATTCCAACACCGGTTGCCGTCTTTATGGTTGCAGGAATCAGGCGCACAAGCCACTGCCGCATACCTGTGAGGGCAAGGAAGACGAAAATCAGGCCTTCCACAAAGACGGCAGTCAAGGCAAGACTATAGGGTATGGACCCGCTGCCATTGGGACCAACGACTTGGAAAGCAAAGTAGGCATTAAGGCCCATACCAGGTCTAAAAGCGTCAGTTAGATGTCCACTAGGCATTATATTTTATCTTCTTGGGTGAGTAACTCACCCGAGGGCCACAGGCAGATTTGTGAGGAATCCGAAGATAAAGCTTGCTAGACCTGCGATGGCTGCTGTTGCCGTGATAAGATCTCGTCGAACTTCTACATTTGAGTTAGATCTGAGACTTTGGTATGGAAGCTGTACGCTAGATATACGAATACATACCTTCTTTGCATAGTAGATAGTCGGCGTGGTTATCGCAGTTTTGTCTGTTAGACTCGCTGCAGAAGCAGTTTCCTCCGGTTTGTGAGAGAACGGTCGCCTGTTTCACGATATCAGAGATATGCAAAGCTGAGATGAAGCTTCTGGTGCAAACTTACATTAACGGCGATAATGTAGGCCATAGTAGCAAAAGTCGTCATACCTGCGCGTATCTCAGTAAAAAAAGTAGCCGATGGAACCTCATCAACCTGCAGTCTTTTTGATTAGTACAACTATGCTGGGTTAGATTGTTGGATTACTCACGTGTCCTGAGCCTTGGAGTCTGAAGATTCTTCCAAAGGTAGAAGAAGATATCTTGCGGTCCAGGTGTCGAGCGACGTGAATTAGCCACGACCATTTGGGCTTGAACCAACTCGTGAAAGTTGGTTGCTCGTGATTCTGTCCTTGTCCACTCATTCGTCTTCCCATTGGAGGGTCGACGTGATGCATCTGTTCCATTGGAGCCATAGATCACCGATGGTCCGCTGAGGGCTTTGATAGATTTGGTAAATTCGTGATGATGTTGGAGGTGTAGTTGATGTAGAGGATTCGACGAAGTTGCTTTGGTTCAAAGTTTGAAGTCACCGATTCAAAGTCTATGCATGATGTAAACGTGAGTTAGAAGAGCATGCCACTAATTGTTATTGGTTCGCTTCAATGGGCTGCCATGAACAAAGGATGTCGTACCCAGATGATTTCCAGGTGAGGGGGGGAGGAGGCTCCTGTTCTCTAGAAGATGAGCTGGCTACTTCTCACCATAGCTAGCTTGTGCTTTAGAAGTAACACGCCTGTCTCTAAACAATCAAGCGAGAAGGCTAGAGGATGTGAACTGGCTCAATATGATACTTGGACTTGACTCATGGAATATAGGTCAGGGTGCAACAAGGCGAGGAACCAGTATGTGCCGTGATCGAGGAGTCCTAGTAGCAAAGAAATGCCCTCAGTCAGTATAAAGCCCTTCCCGCCCGTGGTGTAGAATATGGCTTACTGGAGGACAGAGACAGCTTTACTGGGTACCCGCTGTCTGAGACCGGCGTTTTGTGTCTCGTGTCTTTTGGCGGATATCCGGGACGTTGTTCAGTGCACGTTGTCGGTATTGTTGAACCCTTAGCCCAATTGCTGCGAAGAATGGAAGAGAAAGATTTGTAACAGGTCCGCATAGAAATCTCTGGGATGGGAAAGAAAAGTGGGAGATTATTTCAAAAGGCGGGGGTTGCTATGACAGATGGACTACGTTTGCTCTTTCTGGATATGGATATGAAGAAGACAAAAAGTCTACCTCAGAAGGCGCCACGCCACGATGACTGATAATGTCGGCTATAGAAGACAGGAGCAGCATAAGGTGGGCAGGAGCCTTGGATGGCTGAGTTTTCTGAGTTGTCTGTGTCGGTCTCCGCCTGTGTCTGGTTTTCATGTCTTAAACAACATACAATACAGCATAAGACAACAATACTACTATGAAGTAAGTACCTTTTCTTGCATACTCGTTTACACCTTCCTTTACTATTATCCACCCACCCGTATTACAATGGGGTGGTACGAGGTTCTTGACCGCCTATTAACGGCTGGGCACTTTCAAAGTATATTTTCCTGGTTATCCACAAGAGGCCTTGTTCTTCTTTTCATATAGTGGTGATTAGAAGCATTGAATTCTTGAGGGACTCGATACTCGTCTTGGGAACGACATTCGAAAGTAACTCTGTAGGACACAAGAGAAGCTCGTGGTATATCTTCGTCTCACTATATGCAACAGTTGAACTCTAACGTTTAAACTATAGTTTATATATCGGCGATATGGGCGTAGAACTATACTTCTTATCGTAGTGTACAATGTAGTTGTCTTAAACTCCACCTATGTATCTAGAGGTTGACAAGCACATAGTATGTTAGTAGATCCAACGATCAAGGGCAGTATTCCAACATCAAATCTTTTCAATCAAAAGAAAGGAATGTGTATGCGCAAGTGCAAGGATGGGAGTTATTCTAGGCCGTAGGCGAGTTTTAGTTACACAAAGTATAGGCCGTGTAACATTAAGGTAATATTTTCCCCGATTCCCTGTCAAAAAAGCAAGTTCTTATAAATCCCGCCCGGTTAGCTCAATCGGTAGAGCGTGAGACTCTTAATCTCAAGGTTGCGGGTTCGACCCCCGCATTGGGCTCAATTCCCAGTGCTCCAGTCCAACTGGAAACAGCTTCGAACCATCCTCCGGGATTCTTTTTTTGTGTGTCAGGCTTTCCGATATTCTTTTTTGGGAAAAGGATGTTGGTCAATCATTGAGTTTTACTACATTCACAGTCGAGAAGGCTGTACTTTCGATTTGCTGTCAAGTTGTACCTGAGCAACCTCGACCCATCTTTGCGTTAGATGAGATAAGACGTGACTGAGCATTATATGTAAAAAAAAAAAAAAAAAAAAAAAAAAGAATGGCATTGTTGAGATTTTCAACCCTCAAAAAACACTTCTTTCCAGAGACACAAACCTCACTCCCTTAAGCAGAACAGTGCTGGTTAATATTGATCAGAGACAACACCTTGCTCTTGGTTTAACATGTCTCGTCGCGTATGAGGAATCCCTCCCTCTTTTCCTACACATGATTGTTGTGCAAGTTGCCCAGATTATTGAAAATATACCTTAGGGTTACGAGACATGTTTAGAGAGGTATCAAACCCTGAGACAGGATTGGCAGCGGGAAAATCCTCCAGGGGCGGGATGATGGATGAATTTAGTGTGCTATAGAAGAGCACCAGTTGGTTTTGGGCTTCCTTCGCCAGTAATCTTTGTATATCACTGCTATTTCTTGTGATCCCTTGCATCAGGATCCGGGCATCCTAGAAGTCCAGAACTATAATCCCATGTTCAAGGGAGTCACAGATTGGTGCATGGCGCTTGTTATCCCAACGGTGGCTTTCTTTTCGTTTCTTGCTTTTGAATGGCTGGATGGGACTTGAGACGACCAAAAGTAGGTGGCCACTATCAGAGACAGAGAATTGGGAGTTTGGAGAAAAAAAACTCTGGTTGAAGAGGCCAATAGGGTGGGCAATGAGAGGACAACCGAGCCAGCCAAGTATTACACATGTAATGTCTGTAAATGCATGTAGTACAAATGGTTACACTGCACTTTGCTCTCGCTACCATGCCTGCTGTACATCCAATCCACACTGCTTAGTTGCAAGCCTCGTGGGGTGGCCTGGGGTAGGAATCCAAAAGCAGAAAATTCTGCTGAAGATCAAAAGGATGGGTGGATAATCGCGATCTGGGTCGTGAGCTTGGGCTGAGCTTTCCACTTTATTCAGGTTGAAAGCGTGCACTCTAACTCTTGATCCTCATGCACAACATGTAAAGCCACGCGACCCGCTATTGCCGTTGCCACCATCCCCCCCATAATAATGTTCAGCTGCGATATGTTATATGCATGTACCTTTTCTTTGTCTATGGCTGCTTCTTATACGACAAAGATACCAAGCACCAACTAAACAGCCACCTCGGGTCTCGATACTAGGAGATGCAGGTTTAGTTCTGAGGAATACCGCTGCGGGTTTCCGTCCGTCTTTCTGTATCTTTTATAGTAGCTTGCCACTCCACACGGCCTCCCCGGCTGTATCGTTCGCACTCCCGTCCCATGTAAGTGACTAGGTCACGGGCTGTTCGCACTCAAAGGCAATGCCCGTCCTCTTTAGTTTTGAGTGTTCTTTGTGCTTCATAGCATGATTGGAGACGATGACGGTGTAAAACATTGGCTAGGATTGCACCCGCAGGGCAAGGCTTCACTGAGAACAGGAGAAGAAATGAATGAGACAGAAAATCTGCATTAATGAAGATTTCTTGCCACGGAGCCAGAGAGAACAAAGACTAGGACATTTGGAGCCTTGGTCCAGCTTTTATAGGTCGGACCGGAACTTCCACACACATGATGATGGCTGGCTGACGTGGATTCGCTGATGGCGCTGAATAAGCTTGTTGCTAGGAAAGAAAAGAAGCATAATGTACATTGATTTGAACTTTGCACCAGTTACTAGCGATCAATCGCGAGCCCATCCTAAAAGGGAAACAACTCCATGAGTTCCTGTTCTTCTTCCCGTGTCAAGAGCATTAGGGCAGCTGCTGTTTTTTTTTTCTTGACAGTCACGCCCCCAGATACTAAAAGTGCAAGTTCCACGCCATAGGTTACCTCCATTACGGAAGGAACGCGACCTTGGTGAGGGTTACCTTCACTTTGTTGCTATGGCTCTTGCCGTTTTCCATATCATATCTCACATGAAGGAAAACGAAATGATACTTTTTTCTTCTCAGTCTGCAGCTTCTCTGTTTAAGATCTCACATTTTATGCCTTCAAACTCTTTTTACCCTCCCTTTAAACACTTAACCTTGCTTTTTTCAACCGTTGCTACCACCAACACGCACCATACTGATGGCGCTATTCGTCCCTGTTGCTACTAACTCATCTCCATCATACATCCCTTGCGTGAGAGCGGCTCCTTCCTCTGGCGCAAGCCTAAGCTTCACATCATCACTCATTCAAGAAACTACGTACTTACCTTCCCTTCCCTAGTGGTGCCGTACCTTCCCAGGCCTTTCATTAAATCAACCGTTTGTTCTTGCTTTTTCTTTTCTTTTCTTTTGTTCTCTTCTGTCCTTTTTCTCTTTCCTTCCTGACTCTTACTTCCTTTCCCCTCTCCCCAGCTTTTGATTTTCGCTTGTTCTTCACTCTCACTGTCCATCACCAACACGCCTACGCCTACGCCTACACATACATACCGACGTTTTACTTGCAACCTCCCCTCTGAATTACCTTTTCCGCCTATTAGCGAGGCCATATTGACTGGCATACAAATCCACCCACACAAAAAGACATTCGCAATAACTGTAAGTATCAAGTTTGATATCCTGTTTCGAAAGACCCGATTGGCCTTCAACTCGCACTCCAATGTCTTATTTTGCATGGAGCGCATCAAAATACCGACAATGGCCGCGCCTTGCATCGGCTTCTTGCTTCATCGCACTACTTGCGTAGCGAAGCGTTTGCTCTCTCTGTTTCCGTGTCTTGGAACCCGCTGTTTTATCATGATGGAACTTTGATCGCATTCGTTGCCGAGTCGCTTGTATCCTTGTTGAGTTTCTGTCCAAATATCACTAACATCCATCAGTTCATCTTCGCATTTCATTGGCATAATCACCTAGCTCAATCTACAGTTCTACGCTCTCCAGCCCCGTCCCTCTTCAACAGCCATCATCATGTTTGACGTCGTGTGGACCGACCCCCAGCGAGAGTCGGTTGGCGAGCGCCGTGCTCGCAAGGAGATTGAAAAAAGACAAAAGACGACAGATACGGCCCGGACATCCGTCTGTACCAGCACAACTTCATCCAGCGACCGGCCAAGCGAAAAAAGCGAGCACACCTTTAGTAGCCTCTTCAGTTCTCGTACCATTAAACGTGTAGCCAGGACTGCAAGCAAAAGCCGCCCCTTATCACCAAATATTCAGCCTCTAACACCCGGCGATGACTCCAAGCGCAAGATTTCTTTTTTCGGTCTAGATTCCATGTCTTCGGGCTCCAACAAGCATATCGGAAAACCTGGGTCGATCGCATCCCAGAGCTCTTTTCAAGCTTCGGTCCGTCATCTGCATACAGATCTCGCGATACCTAGATCGGAATCACACCTACACTCCCGGCTAAGCTTTGGGCACGATTCTAGTTCCAATGCCAGCGACGGTGGTGGTCCTGGTCCCTCGACCTTGAACAACAGAAAGTTGCGGCAACCCCAGGAAATTATCCACGCTTCCGCACCAAAGCCCATGTACAGGGATGGAACCATGACCGAAATACCTAACACTGAAGACCCCACAAGTCCAGCATCCCGAGGTAAGTAAAGAACATATACCACCCGCCCGTCACTACACCCTCAGTTCCGCGACTCAGTTTGCTTACGTATCATGTTTAGACTCGAACTTCTCGAAATGGACTACGCCTTCCGTCTATACCCAGTCGACTGCTTTTGATCTTGCTTCGGAAACATCACACCAATATGGTTCATCCATGGATAGCAAGTACTCATCGCATGCTCATAAATCGGGCCAGTCGTCCATTACAACAGTCGGATCAAGGCCTTCTGCAGCTCTAAGACAGTCCAAGGATTACAGCCACGATATTTCAAGATCCAAAAGTGTTTCCTCTCCCAAAGAGCAGTCATCGTCTGCTATCAAGCCACCCCCAACTCCGCCGGAGACACCACTGAATGAGCAAACACACCACATTCCAATGCAACCAATAATATACGACAATGATGACTTCGAGGACCTGATTGGCATTGATGGCCAAAGTTCCAAAGCCACGTCAATCAAAACCATCGACTTACAAGACTTCCCTGTGGATTTTCACCTCTCAGGATCACAATCTTCGGCAAATACCTCCGGTTGGATCCAGGTTTTTGGCCCGAATGATGGGGCTTCTTGGAAAACTCCCGACGAGTGGGAAGACGAACTCACAAATGAGGCATCAATAAAAACCAAAGTCAAGGTGGAGGATCTTCTGGCTGACGAAGACACTCTTCCCTATCAGCCCCCGCCTCAACCACTCACTTTGGCAGAACAGTTCCACGCGCTACATACTTCAGCCACAATGATGAAGTCGGTAGACGATAGAACTGTTCTGACCGCCCTCAACCGGGACTGGGGCTCCGAGCAAGATTCAACTGTCTACAAGGAGATGGAGATGGAGAAAAAGCGATGGATGCTCACTGCGATGCGTAACATTCATCAAAAGGAAAACGGAAAGATGTTGACTGCTCGTTTGAGTATGAAGCATTCTCACGCACAGCGCATCATGTGCCTTTTCGAATCGCCCGGTAAGTCTACGTGGATTCCGACATGGTATGAGTTGATACGGCTTCTAACTGCATTTATGTATTCCAGGCATGGCTTCGTTTGTATCGGCCAATAATCCGACAAAACAAATATTCCATGTTGCAAGTAGCTCTGCACATCTGCCACCTGCTTATGACAACGTGGTTTCCGTAAAAGTCCCCGCCATCTCACCAGCACAAATACCACACGCAAACCATACATTTGGAGAAGTGTACTCCTATTCGCTACCGTCAGCTCTCACCATATCCGAAATCCCGGCAGGTTTAGACTGCATCTACAACTGCCTCACTCAAGGAGGCATTCTTCATCTAGCCCTGATAGATCCCATGCCCATCGAAAGAACTACGGGCCCTCTACTCAGACAATGGATAACGAAGAACCTATCCAAGGCCATAGCTCAGCAGTTCCGTTGTCCTACTCCGTCCAAAACATTCCGCAAGTGGCTGAATGATGCCGATTTATGCGGGCCGGGCAGCACTATTGCTACTGCTAGCTTCAAAGCCATTCTTCCCAGCGAGCGCAAGAAACTTTTAAAATCAAATGCGTCGGCAACAATTCACGAAGAGTACGAAGGAGAGCAGAAGCCAGAACGGATGGCTGCCCCTGATGCCGACAACTTGTCCGACATTGAAGCCAAAGCAGAGCTCAGGCGTTTAACTGGGCGTCTATTGTGGAAACAAACATGGAGCCGGTTTGTAGGAGCTCACAAATGGTGGTGGGAGTATCCTGAGGTTCTACAGGAGTGTATGGAGTATGATACCACATGGGAGTACTACTTGATAGAGGCTGTGCGAGCGTGAAGCGGGAGAGAGAAAAAGGTGAAAGCATCCTCTGGGATGATAATATCTGCACACAATTTTGTTTCCTTTTTTTTTCTTTTATTGTTTCGGGTTATCTAAATATGTGCCGAGGGCTTCTTATAAGCCCCGAGACGCGGTACCGGCGTTTAGATATGGACATTCCAGGAATTTCAAGAGCAGTGGGCATACAAGTAAATATTTTAGCTTTTCTAAGTTTCTTTCTGTCTATATATGCTTTAGCTTCCACTCCACTGTAGCGTGTATGGTACGCCAAAACAGCTGTGTAGCCTTCATGATGGCTCATGCCAAGTATTCAGGCTCTGGTGGTGCTCCATGAGTTGCCAGCTCGGTGACACTATCAGTGTGACTCCCCCTTCTAAGTGCGATTGTCCTTTTCCAGGCCTGGGCTCGCTCGGTAGTGTTTTTGGTGATTAGTCGGGCTAGACAATCCTTGCAGTCCTCCCACAACTCTCTAAAGGCATGCCAAGAAAAAACTGTGTATATGGAAAAGTTCCAGAAGCCCTGTAGGGGAAGCACAAAGGCACTCATGAACTCTAAAGGTGCAGAAGTACGATCCTTGTGGACAAAGGAATAGACGCGGTTGGCGCTTGATGGGATCCAGGTGATAAACATGGCAGTGAAGAATAGCATGGCGCATTTGGTATACGACCAAGCTGCCTTGTTGACAGCATGTGCTCGCGCTCTCTCGACTGTGCTTGCACGACTGTGCCGCCGAAGTCGATTACGGGTGACATGGGGCATAAGATGATGGTGGTGATGTGTGTCCAGATTCGGGTCGACGGCCTTTGCAACGGCTGATGCCTGGTTGTCGACGGCTGGAGGTGCTATTTGGGCGGGGGGAGGCCATGTGGTGGCACTAATAGAGACGCTATAGGCGCGTGGCCCGCTGTGTATATCACCGTCGTCTTCGATGATGGGGGCATATGGCGGAAGACTGTCTCTTGGGTTTTCGGGATATTCGGCCGTGATGGATATCTCTGTTGTTTTGACGGATGACGGGTGGACATCTGTAGTTTCCTCGAACGAGCGCAGTTGTTTTCGTATTCTGAAGATGTTGCGTCCCGCACGAATGTAGATGGCTATGGTGATTAGCGTAGTAAACCTGATCTCACGTCGTTAGCAAGATGTGATGGTTCGGGTTCAGAGGGGCAGACAGCAGTACCAGACGGGTGCGTAAAAGATAACGATGCGGTAGAGGTCCCAGTCTGGAGTCAACCAGCACCAAAGAGTGGCATCTCCATACGGACGGTTCCCATCTTTGCCCCGAACAAACAGAAAGGTTAGGGCGGGTATGAACGGAACTCCGTAGCACAGGCAGATATATGGAATCTCCATGGATCGCAGCCTTTTGGCATCGAAGCGCTTGTAAAAGGTCAGATACACATTCACTGCCATGGCGAGAGTCCAGAATGCATCAGCCGGCATGAACCTGGGCGGTTGCAAGTTAGATAAAACAATCTCTGAGCGGAAAGAAAAAGAGTCAGCTCACATCTGGATAAGGAATCCTTGGAATTGACAAGGCCCGGAGTTGGGAGCATCTGTGTAGGCCCGGGCCATCAATGTAGCTACATTGGTCATCATGTTGCCAAATGTCGCATAGAACATGATTCTGTTGATGGGTTTTCGGAACTTGGTAGAGCAAGTAAAGGTCAATATGGTGATTATACATCCCATCAAAGACAGAGACGAGCATGTCCGTTCAATCGTGCTCAGGGCGCTGAGCTGGCTGTCTGAAAGTCCGTTAGGCATATCAAAGGCTGTGGTCTGGATCACAAGATTTGTAGCGCTGGGAGTTGAAGAAGGTAATGAGGAAGGAGAAAAGAAGGCCGTAGGTCTGGCGATGTGCTGAGTGATAAAACGCCGGCTATTATTCCGATGGTCATGTCTTCAGAAGATGACAGAAGGGGGTTCTTTTATTCGGTTCTTGAGCCATCAAAGCCTCTGAATCCAGAAGCATCTCGACACGGGAAGCTCTTCTCCGCTCGCATGATGAATAATGTGAAGGGAGTGGGAACAAAGTGGCGACAATACCGCGGCTACCATGAGGGTCCAGGGAAGCAAAATATAAAGGGCAGCTATGGCGAAGTGTGTGATGAGTAGCACGCTAAGAGCTGTCATCTAGTCTAGGGTCACAGGCTCGGCCATCAGCGCTAGTGCCGTCCTGACGAAGCTCGTCCATTATGTCTTGGATGTGCCCAAAAGAGAGACGTATAGAAGACTGTATACGGGTCTTCGGCTAAGTGCCTGCGTGGAATGCAGCTTCGGCTCCCGCTTTTACCTTGTTCGAGCATAGTTCACAGCATAGAAGCTGTGCTCTTGGCCTTCTAGATGAACTAACCCCTAGAGTTGTGATGACCTTTTTTTCCGGTGATTTCGTCAAATGCAAGTCCCCTCAGCTAAGCATTGGCATGCACGATTGAGAGGATTTATCTACCACATGAACCGCATATAGAATGCGGGCCTTGAGGTGTGCCGTGCTAAGAGCAAGCTATCCATTGGCCGACTTGCGATGTAGAGGAAATCGTTGCTCTTTTGGGCGGTATATCTCGCGTGCTGTCATTCTCCTGGGGCATCGCTAAAACGAAGATTGTCTAAAAAGAATCAAGAAATCAAAAGCCCATGGTTTACATGTAGAGAAGATGATACTCGAGAGACTGTCACAAAGGACAGCATGTCACAAGAGCTGATAATAATTGGGGTAACATGTGAGCTAAAGTACCTGTGTACCTACCCAAATGTGCATGTGTACCAATTGGTCCTTTCACCTCTCTACTGTCACATTGGAGAAACTCCATGTTTGGTGAAATGCATAATCTGCTTCACCCAGTGTGCTGGCACATTTCGCCGAGATTCCCTGCTCATCTCATGTCCCGAATACCAGCTTTTCTTTGGACATGATGATCTTTCAGGTCCCGTAACCAGATCTTCCTGCTGCAACTTGTGATAGTGACGCAACCGATATCGGCTTTCGCAACACCAACTGTGACTTTTCACATCGCATCAAAGTACGACAGCACCACCTCGCAATTAGGCTGTTATAAACTGCCATTCAACCACATTGGTGGTCACATCGTACGTCATCCATATCGCAGGCGGATGAAGTCTGGGTTTGTCAAGCAGAGTGGGGATGGTTTTTGGTGTAACTAACTCTCGGCGCCGAAATCCCGCATCAGATCCCAGCGACCCTACCTTCATGCGATAAGGGTTAGATAAGACTGATAACAGCCCTCTACTTGCAGCACCCGCTCGTCAACCTATTTACTATGCGCTACGGACGGGATTCATCGTGAGTGACAAATGCACAAGCCAAGCCAAGCCAACAACAATTTGTAACACCAGGAAATAATGAGGATAAAGGAGAAAAGGAAAACTAGATACCACCAGATGCAACGCAGGTTTCCCTATGAAGTTGTTTACATGACAGAAGAAACAAGCAAAGAAAGTAAAACAAGCAAAAACAGATGTATTGCGCCTGGAACGCCAGAACCCCCAGTTTTGAACCCAAGCAAGAACGACAGACGCCGAACGCATCTCATCCCATGTGGTGCCGAATCGTCTCACTGCCCATTAGTGTGCCCGTGGTATGTATGATATGGCACCAAGCTATGTGGTATAGTATGTTATGTTGATTGTCGAAGCAACTCGAGAGGCTGGTCGAGAGGATTCGATCAGGGCCAAGTGAACGGCAATGAGACAGGATGAGAGTGCAGACGGAGAGCTAACGCTGTTTACCAGGCGTAGTCGGGGTTGTACTGGAAGACGACGAGGGCGTGACCACGCTCGTAGGTTTCTAGATGATTGCGATTGGTGTTAGCATGCTCGTACTTGATTGACACACAAGGTACAAAAGGGAACACATTATAAGAACTTACCCAGAGAAACCTGCTCCTTGGGCTTGAAGTTGAACTTGCGCATACGCGCGACAACGTCGGCGTACACCTCCTCCTGTGGCCGGGTAGAGTCGACACAGCTGGCCTTGATGGACAGCAGGACGTAGCCACCCTTGCGCAAGAAAACGCGGGCGTTGTCGTAGACGATCTGGGCAGGGTTGGGCTGGGCAACATCGCAGAAAATAACATCAACCATGCCGTCAATGTAGAATCTGTACTTGACAGGCATACGGGCGTCGAACACCAGGGGGTTGATGTTGTTGCGCTTCATGGACATCTGAAGAAGCTCACGACCAGAGCGGATGGAGAACTCGACAGCATAGACACGGCCAGCAGCGCCAACAATGTCGGAAACGTGCGAAACTGAGGTACCGGAGGCGGCACCAAGGTACAGAACCTTCTTTCCAGGGGCAATGTACAGGTTGTCGACACCAGCAAGGATACCAGCAGCAATCTTGCTGCGGAAGGGGTTCCAAACACGGTATTCGATCTTGTTCACAATGGTAGTACCATCCTCGGCCTTGGTAGACTCCTCGGTCTGTATGCGCTTCTCGCCGTAGACGGCAATACCGGGGGCGTAACTGCGAGTGACCAGATCGTCCTGCTTGCCTCTGGAGATGAAGACACCCTCGTGACGATGACGCTCCTGTATTAAGAAATTGTTTGTTAGTTCAGTGTCTTGATGAAACCATGTTTGGTTTGTCTCGCAACTTTCAGAGGACAAGGAGGAAGAGAACAACTTACAACAACGACCTTGTTACCGCCACCAGCAGCACCACCGCGAGCGCCGCCACGAGCACCACCACGGGCACCACCGCGAGGACCGCCGCGACCACCAGGAGCACCACCGCGACCACCGCGGAAGCCACCACGGGCACCTATTGAGACTGAGTTAGAGGGTGACAACTTCCAACGACATCGACAGCCCAAGAACCAAAGACAACTTACCACCACCGCCAAAGCCACCGCCACGGCCACCACCGCCGAAGCCACCGCCACGGCCACCGCCGCGACCACCAGGAGCACCACCGCGACCACCGCGGAAACCACCACCACCACGTCCGGGAGGAGGAGCCATCTCAAAGATTTAGATCGCGAAGATTGGAGGGTTAAGGAGACGTCTTAAGAGCTTCAAGGCTTCCTAAGACAGACAGTTGATTCGATTAAAAGTACTTGATGGGTAGATCAAGTAGCAAATATCCTTTGTTGGTCGCGCGTAAGATGGGAAATGATGTCGCAAAAAGATGAAAAGAAAACAAAGAAAAAGGTTGCTGGAAAGGCTGCGATATCTTTGCGATCTCTAAGTAAAAAAAAAATTGATTGAGACCGAGATTCTGAAATTTTTCTTCCGCCTTCAAGCTAGGCCAATTTTTTTAGCGGGGCCCCGATCTCGAATATGATTGGACGATAAGGAAATCAGCCATAGATCACCCATTTAGACTATGATTGGCTCGTCAAGATCCACCTCGGTGAAGGCCGACTTGACCTCACGTGAAGCGACTTGATGAATTGAAAAGTACTGTTTTTTTGGACATGGTAAAAGTGGATCACATGACGCCGCACATTTCAGTGATATCGCAATATTCAAAAATCACAGCATATTCAATCTTTCGATTCAAGATAGACAATCAAGTCTCCTAAGCAGTTCTTCTCAGCAGATTTGAAATCTAAAAATCATCAAGGTACGTTCTTCACTTTATTTGCTCTTTTTTACGGCGCCTCCGTGCCTTGTTAGTTCTGCCGGTATTCTGCCGCGCCACATGAGTGGAGGGTTGGATTGCCCTAAGCCAGGCCCAGTTACCGCTTTGGGAGCGGGGCCCTCAATCTCTCAATCTGCCTTTGTGCTATGTGGGTAACATATTCTGAATTTCCTCCAACTCCAGTGTTATCGACGTTGAAGCCCATCAACAACCACAAACGACAGCAACATGGTATGTCGTCCCTATCCCGAAACCCTTTGAGTTGAGCATTTGTGGCCATAGACACATCGTTATCTCCCGGCGATTCAGAAGACACCGACAATGCCTTTCGTTACGGCTTCTTCAGATTATCGCTAGGGCGCAAACATCGAAATCGAGACAAAAAAAAGATCACAAAGATCACGACCGAGCAAATCATGCTGACATCGATTTTTTCCCACGAACGATAGACCCGGTACGCTGCCCAGGAGATCCAGGCCTCGAAGTCCGCCCGCGCCCGCGGTGCTTACCTTCGTGTGTCCTTCAAGAACACCCGCGAGACCGCCCAGGCCATCAACGGCTGGAAGCTCCAGCGCGCCCTGACCTTCCTTGAGAACGTTAAGACCAAGACCGAGGCCGTCCCCTTCCGCAGATTCTGCGGCTCCATCGGTCGCACCGCCCAGGGTACGAACAAACCAGACGACCATTCCCGACAGTCCTTTCCAGCTTGAAATCCTCATGTGCTCCAAGAACATGCAACAAGCATATCATGGGTCACATGGGATACATTGCACAGAGAAAGTCTTCATCGAAAGGCTGTTGCAACCAGTAGACTAACTTACTATTCCCAACAGGCAAGCAGTTTGGCGTCACCCGTGCCCGCTGGCCCGTTAAGTCGGCCGAGTTCCTGCTTGGTCTGCTGAAGAACGCCGAGGCCAATGCCGATGCCAAGGGCCTTGACACTGGCAACCTGGTTGTCAAGCACATCCAGGTTAACCAGGCCCCTAAGCAGCGGAGACGGACGTACCGTGCTCACGGTCGTGTACGTTATACATTCCCAACACGTCATAACCATTTGACATTTCCAAATTGAAAGATGTCATAAACTAACCTTCTCGCAGATCAACCCCTACATGTCCAGCCCCTGCCACATCGAGCTGATCCTGACCGAGGCTGAGGAGGCTGTTGAGAAGGCCGAGGCCTCCAACTCCGTCGCTCACCTGTCCTCGAGACAGCGCGGTGCCCGTGTCCGCAAGGCTCTGACCTCTGCTTAAGCGTTGCAAAGACAAAACCGAATAAAATTGTTAAAAAAAACCAGGAACAATTCTTGAATGAATGGGAAGGAATTATAGGGAAGGTTCAGTATCGCATGCACCCTGGGTTAAACATAAGGAACTCGTTGATTTTTTTCGCCCTCACGCACGTTACCTGGCAATCATGTGGTCATTATGAATGCTCTTACTCTTCCCTCTATTTTCCTGGCAGCTATTCATTCCAACTGAGCAGAGCAAAGAGGCGTTGTGACTTTAAAAGTATCTTTTTATATCTGACATGAAAGTATCGAGGGACAATGATATCTGGGTTAGACATGTAGCCCTTTGTCTAATATACAGAAAATCGTATTTTTGCAACGTCTCTACGCACGCAGTACTTCGTTATGATCCTCTCCTTGAAAATTGCCTATAGCCGATTGGTGATATCGAATGTCCTACTCCATATCGTACAGTATAACTGGTGGAGGATTATGTCACAGCGCTATCGACGGACGTCTCATCGTCATGAGAAATGAGGTGTAGATTGTTGTGTCACAGTGAAAAATTTGGAACACCCTTGTCAAAGGCGGATTCTTGTTTTTCTCTGCGACCCTAACCCTACCATACGAATTCGTACTTCACGAACACAATGACGCAAATATCATGTTCTAGAATCCATGGTCGAGGGTGTAAACTTTCCGGGTCACTGCTTATGTAGAGAGATTGATGAAAAACCCTTTTCCTCCTTTTCCTCCCGAAACAAAACTTCCCGCAAACTAGCAATGGAGCAATCAATTTTTTGATATTCGTGATGAGAAATGTTGGGTATAATAAGTGATGTATAGTAACACGACAAACAAAAAGGTTATGCTTGATTAGAGTCTAGGCTTGGACTCGAGACGCTCAAGAACCCAGTCGCCCACATCCTTGTTGAATTCGTCACGACACAAATCAGCATGTAGCTGATGATAAGCACCTTCATACTCCTTAAAGTGGCGGTCCTGTAGCTTCTGAGCATCGAGGAACTTGCGGCTGGCAAGGTGACTGGTAACTTTGTCACCAGAGCCGTGGAAAATAGCGAGAGAGGTGACATTGTCATTCAGTTTGAGAGAGCCGCTGTTCAGATTGGCGGCACGATCCAGCATACCAGCAAGACCTTGAAGAGTACCAGTACCATGACACAATTCATCTTTATCAGCCTTGTCGGCCATCTCAGGAATACGCGTAAGGGTATTCACATCGATTGGTTTCTTCAGCTGAAAGGTCGGAAGCAGTTTGCCAAGTAGACGACCAGCAATGACTTCTAGCCTCATGGGCTCAGAGCCACTGGGGAATGCAATAAAAGGTGCCTCGGCAATCCACCCGCGGATTCGACCGGTCAGTTCCTCGTATTTGGGGGTACAGGCGAGCGTAAGAATTTGTCCTCCTCCCATCGAGTTTCCCATTACGAACACGGGCAAAGAGTCCGACTTTTCGAGGATCGATTCGATAAAGATAGTCATATCGGCGATGACTTGGGTGGTAGGACCAGTGAGGCCACGATCTCGGATATTTTTCGCTGAGCGGCCCCAGCCGCGCTGATCAAAGGAATATACTGCAATACCACGGGAGCTCAACGCGATAAATAGATCGGAGTAGGTATTGCAGTGGTCGCTGTACCCGTGGAAGAATATGAGGTTGGCCAAGGTGGGGCTGTCGGGCTATATCGACGGCCGGGTTTGTTAGTAACATATAGAAGAGAAGAGATCGAAATGCTCTCTACAAGGAAGTGGATAAAACATACCACCCAAGTCTTGGTGTATAGGGCCGTCTCCCCAACATGAATAGATCCTTCAACTTCAGGCATTTTTGCGAGTATCAGAGCGATTGAACAGTCGACAAAAGGCTTGGAATATCCCTCGGTAGAGGCTTGACTGGTTGATGAGGAGATGGATGTCCTGGTGTCCTGAAGATTTGTGATCGTGTCTAGGTAGCAAACAAGACCCTGTCTCCAATTTTGGTAGCTCCTTTGGATATTTCACGTGAAAGAAGTCGCAAGGAAACAACTCCAAGTTGAACCGAAGGACAGGGAACAGGAGGAGCAAAAGTATGACATAAGCCAAGTACTGCTGCCACTGAGATATGGGTATAAACACGTTTGTTGACAAGAGGCTATTGAGAGTGCAAGACATGCAACGCAGTATAATAACTAGCGAATAAGTAGAAATAACAAAAACAAAACACTGATAACACAAGGCAGATCCGAGTGATGGATATATGCCAGAAATATACACAGCACCCTGGGGAAACGAAAGAGGCCCAGGGGCTAGAAAAGGTCACCACCAACCGCCCACCTCCCACCTCCCACCAGCCTATCCATCCATATATCCATCCATAGCCCACCATTTCTTCCATCTCTCCATATATGCGTGGAGTTGGGTAAGTCCAAGCTACAGTCAAGCTTGAGTTTAATATGAGTGCATTGCTGCAGAAAATTAGTTCTTGGGCTTCTTCTCCTCCTCAATCACAACCTCGACATCCTCTTCTTGCTCGCGCTTCTCAAGATCCTCTTGGATCTCCTCTGCCTCGGTAATGCCGGCACTGGGCCGAGATTCCCCAGCAATAGGCTCACCACCATTCATCTGCCACTCCATCAATTTACTAAATGCGCTCTCCGGGTTTGCGGATAGCTCGGTGTAGCTGCCAATCTCGGCCACAGTCCCCTCACTGTTGAGAACAATGAGCTGGTCCGAACGCTTGATGGTTGAAAGACGATGAGCAATTGAAATGGTCGTATTGCGTCCCTTGAGAAGAGCAATCAAGGCTTCGTTGACAAGAGTTTCTGACTCGGCATCGAGAGCCGAGGTAGCCTCATCCAAAATGAGAATATCAGGGTCTTTAATCAAGGAGCGAGCAATGGCAATGCGCTGCTTCTGACCTCCAGAGAGCTGGCTTCCACGAGCACCAACCTGGGTATCAAGACCGTCTGGAAGATCGCTGATGAAAGTGCAGTTGGCTTTACGAGCCGCTTGGTAAATCTCCAGGCGCGTGGCATTGGGTTTGGCGTAAGTAATGTTCTCGGCAATAGTTCCGGAAAACAAAACAGGCTCCTGAGACACGATACCAATGCGCCGGCGCAAAGATTTGGCGTTCATCGTGCTAATATCAGTGCCGTTGATGGTAATCGAACCTTCGGTGGGAGAGTAAAATCGTAGTAAAAGCGATGCCACGGTAGACTTGCCACCACCAGAGGGTCCAACGATGCAGACATTGCTACCAGAAGGGATTGTGAAGTTCAGCCCGCTGAAGATAGAAACCGCAGGACGAGTAGGGTATGAGAAACTGACATCACGGAATACAATCATTCCCTGTGCAGATTCAACCTTTGAACCCACGGTCTGGGGGATGGCGGGCTTGCGGTCCTGCAACTCGAAGAGTCGGCTTGCAGCACCAAGACCTTTCATGAGCTCCGAGTAGAAATTGGACAGACCAAACAAACTGTTACCAGCAAACGCAGTGTACATCATGAAGGAGGTGAGATCACCAGTGCTCATGGATCCATTGCGTACCAGATTTCCGCCGAGAACAAGCATACCAATAACAGTCATGTTACCAACCCAGCCTGTTGAGGCGAAGAACGTAGCTGCGGTGATGGCCTCTTTTCGTCCAAGACCGAAGATTCGGCGAACTTGATGATTGTAGCGATGAACTTCTTGGATTTCTCCCACAAACGCTTGGCTAGTTCTCACGTTTCCGAGGCGTTCTTCTGCAATCTTGGTCAGCGTTCCTAAGCCTTTTTGGATAGACTTGCTGATATTGCGAATTGTGCGTCCGTATAGCAACCCGCCAAAGGCGACAGGGGGACCAGCAATCAGCAGCAGAGCAGACAGCTTCGGGCTCAACCAAATCATGGCACTAAAGCCAAAGGCACCGGCAAATAGAGCACGCAGTCCATCGCTGAGGTTCTGGGTAATTGATTTTCCAACAATGACAGCATCAGAGCTCAAGCGGGAAATCAAATCGCCCACCCGGTTGGCATCATAGAACTCGGCATCTTGAACAAAAGTACGACGGTACAAGGTAGAACGCAGACGCGCAACAACCCTTTCACCAACGATTCGGAGCAAAATGATGCGACCCAGGTTTGACAGTGCGCCCAGGGTGAACATGGATGCCAGAGCAATAAAAAAGTAATTCAAGGTGAGTCCCAGTATCCGCACTTCGTCGGGGTTTGCATTGTTCATAATATCCAAGAGACGTCCGACAACCCATGGGAGCGACATTGTCACAGACGATGACACTACCAGGAGACCGCAAGCTGCAAGAAGCCAATTCATTTCAGGCCGAGCGATTCTGAGTAGTCGCCATAAGTCGTTGTAATCAGTGTTCGCAGGTTTTCCATCTTTGGCAAGTCGCGCGCTCAAATTGACCTGAGCAGCCTTGGCAGCACGTTCACTGCGTTCAAAGCCAGCAGCTTCCAGTAGTTCAAAGTCATCATCCTTGGCTTTATCTGTCGTCGTAGAAGCTTTAGAAGCCACTATGCTAGCCGGGGTCGAGGTCGAGGTCGGGTTCGGGGTCGGGAGAGTCGCAGAAGTTGATGCATGAGGCGGGGTCGAGTTCGAGTTCACATTGGCAGAGTTTGATTCTCTGTCGCGGGGCTTAGTCAAAAGACTAAGAAAGCCAAACATTCTCTGGCCTGGGACTACCGCCGACGACACCAGGCCAAGGCCATGGTGTGCTCGGAGTCCGACCTGGTGTTGTTGGCCAGTAGTGGGGGTGGTCGCCAAGGATCTTGAAACGCCCTGTCTTGTGAGCGAAGCTGATGAGAAGAAGGTTTTCGCATTGTAAGATGGAGATATCAAATGGATGCCGGCGGGGTTTCTGTATTTTGATAAGGCCGGACTGCTTGACGGGAATGGTATCGCGGCTCGCGAAAGCCGCGCACTTCCGCATCCGTGGGGGAGCAGCAATCGGGGTGCTGCTCCCAGATTCATGGTGAAGGGCAAAATCGAAAATTAGCTGGTCATTAACAACGAGATTAGCAATGAAGTAGTACACCCCAAAGAGTTATGATGAATGAGAAGGAAAATTGTGTCTCATCACTTCGCTCGTTGTACAGCTCTACCTACCGAAGCACAAAGATCCCAGACAGCTTTTTTTCACACGCTTACGAAAGTCAATTTAGACCCGTCATCGGCCAGTCGGGGTTCCATTTCCGGTTGCTGAATAAACGGTTGAAAGTCGGCGCAATAATTAACCCTAAAGGCTCTACATGTTCTTGCAGACTGGACAAATAGCACGAGTGCATAGCAATAGTACGATAGAAAGACAACGAGGACGAGTAGATTAGAACAATGTGCAATGTGATATCGGCATTAACAAGATGGAACTATATCTTGGGCAGTGTGTACATCTTTAGAGAGCTGGAAGGCCTTTCACTGGGAGTGATCGAGTTAGGATGAATTGTACCACCACAACAACCTAGATTCATGTCCTGCTTTTGCAGATACAGAACAAAGATTCCCTCACGCTGAATTCGAGTCTTCGGTCAATATACCATCCTTAACTTCTGCAGTTGCAGAAAGATCCTCAACAACCGAAATCCCCTGTTCATCGTCCTCCAGACGACGTCTCTTGTTCGATCCATTCTCGCCAGTTGGCAGAGATTGATACTGAGAGGCCAGATTGGAGAGTATGTCGATTCCAGGTGTATCAGGCTGAGAGGAGGCATCCAGAACCGGAACTGGGGTCGTTGAATCCCGTCGCTGGGTGTCATCGGTGTTCATATCAATGGGAGGAGGGGTGAGAGCCTCCATCTCTGGACGATCTGGCTCAGAGTTGCCAATTGATGTGTTGAGTCCAGAAACATCTATCTCATTCTCGGGGTTACTCAGGCCGTTCATGATGGTCCGTTCAACTTCGTCACGGGTAGCTGATATTTCACCCTTGCGAGATTGAAGATCGGCCAAAAGAGCTTCATCCTCTGCGAGAGAAAGGCGCTGAGCCTCGAGGAGTTTATCCATAGTCGAGACGAGGTCCTTGCGCGCTTTCAACGACTCCAAAACTACGCCTTCTGCAGTCCCAAGAAGCTTTAAGAGACCATTGAGACGGGCAGCATGAACTGGCGCAGATGGAGTAGGCACTGACGGGTCCTTTAACTTTTTGTAGTCCTGGTCGGTAGAACTGAAGGCGGTTTTGACTGGGAGACTGTGACTGGAGACGGCATGATGGAGAGAGATGAGATGAGCAAACTCTTTCGGGATTTGGTTCGAGTTGAGCGACGAAAATGCTGTGATGGCAGCGGATCCCCTAGATTTGTCGAGGTCTTGATGAAAGTTAGCGCTACTTGGCACATGTGACAACTAATGACTCTGGAAAAGAGGTATACAAACCAAAGACTCGTCTGTCGATGTCTGCCTGTACACTGTCTTCAAAGACATGCCGGTCCCTCCATACATCAATGACTCGTTTAAGCTTGCTTTGGACTTCAGCAGGGGCTCCTTTGTAGGCAGTCGAGACAGCTTCGGGGATAGTGGAAGCAAAAGCGGTAATGAACTCGTGCTTGTTGCGCGCCTTGGACTGCTGAGTAACTTCTGTTACAGTGTTAGAAGATAATCCATCACAAGAAGCTCGATCCAATAGATGAAGATGGATGATAATCGGGACTGCGCATACCGTTGGCAAGGTAGATGAGACTTAAGCGCTTGCTGCTGGACGAGTTCTTCAGCTTTTGCATCCAGAGATGAACAGTTCTATCCGCATATCGCCTTGTCAAACTGTCAGTACGTCTTTTGAGGATTGGGAATATGCGCGGTTGCAGCAAGTACTCTGCCGCTGCACCTCCATGGATGCATGTTTACCTATGGAAAATGATCCATTGCGCCGAGCTTGCAATACTCTCATGGCTTTCATTCACCGCTGAAAGTTTCGCAAGCACTGAATCGTCGTTGTAGGCCATAGTGGCTATTTCGCGCCGAGGGACCGTTAACTGAAGGAAATGTCACGAAAAAGAACACGCGATGACGACGGCCGACGGACACCAATAATTCTCGCTAGCTAACGGTCACTGAAGATCGAATACCAAACGCCAACTTAATGTGGGCTGAATGAAGATGTATCTGTAACCAGTGACGAGAATCTCGATGTGCACGGTATTCGATGGAGTCTAAGGAGAATGCGATGATTGTGCAATGGCGCTACAGTACAAAGAGTAAAGGAAAAAATAAAAATCGAAATGAAGCTTGTTGACTTCTGCACGAGCAACTTTTAGAAGGTAGCAAAATAACAACTCCAGAAAGTATCTAAGCGATTGAATCTGGCCAATGAGAAAGCTTCATCGGGTAGGCCTAGTAACTTGTAGAAACCTGCAGTTGGCGACAGGGCGGGAGAAGAAATATTGTCGAAGCAGAAAACTAGAACACCGAAAGACACATGTCATAGACACCGAGGAACAGAGAGCCGATAATTCGGACGTTCTTTTATGTGAACTTGGCTATTGAATGAAGCCTCAAGACGAAAAGTGCATGTAACTTGTGGCAAGCGTAACAAGAAAAAGGACGAACTGGTGGCAAAGACGTAGCAGACTTATCGAGACTATGTAGCAAACGAGGATATGCAATAAACAAAAACAAAGCTGTCGCTATACAATCCAAGCTAGGTTACGTATGTACATGGCCTTGCGCTTCGCATTTAGGAACCTGGCAACAACGCATGTACATACATACATACATACATACATAGGTTCCTGGCAAACTTCAACACACACCTCCCTTAATCGCAACAGAGAAGAAACTAAGAACTATTGACCTTGGCTGATGATACTCCCATCAACTATTTACTACATACGTTCTCATTATCCACCTGTACCTCTCGAATAAACCAGCCTCCGAGCTCACACACAACAAACCATCGCCATGGCTGATAGATTCCCATCTCTCGAGGAGTTCGACTCTGGAGGTATTAGCTTCGATCCTATTATGCCCTGATACTTATCCATACTAACATTGTCCTTTTGAAATACAGCTACCCAGGTTAAGGAGACCAGCGGCGAGGTCCCTTCCACCGACGACTTCCTAGCCCGCGAGAAAGCACTGCTCGGTGACGACGCGGACCAATTCGCTACGAATGACGACGATTTGCTTGCCGAAAACGATACCGCCAGCCCGGATGCTGGATTCGAATCGCAGTTTCCTGACATTACTACCAACCAGGTAAGGTCTACGGTTTTGTCAAGATCTATTCAGGTTCTAATGGAAAGTAGTCCGTTAGTCATGATGGCACGATAACTGGCGCGGGCCCCTCGGTCAGCTACAACTCGGGCTTTTCCTCATACCCTCAGGATGAAGAGGAACCCGAAGTCATCAAGCAGTGGCGTGAAACCCGCGATGAAAACAATGCCAAGAGAGCCGAGAAGTTTGCCCAACAGCGCGAAGAGACCGTCAAGGAAGCTCGGCAAAATATCGATGACTTCTACGAGAACTACAACCTCAAGAAGGACAAAACAATTTCACAGACACAGAAGGAGGCCGAAGAGTTCCTGGCTAGCCGGGAGAACACTGTTTCGGGAGGTACTAGTTGGGAGCGCATTGCCAAGTTGGTGGATGTCAGTGGCAAGGGCGCTAAAGGCGGTGCCAGCGGCTCCGGCAAGGAGCGTTTCCGGGAAATGCTGGTCAGTCTGAAGAAGGACGAGAAGGCTCCCGGTGCCTCTGGTTACTAAACAGTGTAAATGTTCCTCGTTATTCAAATGACACCTTTCTCTTTACGACATGCCTTCGTTATTCCACTGGCCATGAGGTTATGTTGCTATCACTCGGCTCCCACCCCTCCACGGAGAAAGCATCGAATAACACTAAAGCGAGCGTGACATATTGTCAATTTTTGATAAAGGAAGTGATGTTAAAGACAAATGGAACATTCTATTCAGGAACTGGCTATGACTCCCGCGAAGCAACACAGAGTCAGTCCGTCTATTCTACACCCTTCGTGAACCATGATGAATTGAGTCCTTCATATGCGTTTTAGAAGAGCTAAGAAGTGTAGACAGCTCTTAGAACCAAGAATTGTAACCGAGGGCCTTGCGGCTCAGGCCATACATGCATGCTGAGAAAAGCGATGTTAGTTATATGGCATAGGTCAACTTTCGATCACTTGAGGACACTCACCACTGGCAGTACCGAAGAGAACAACGGTGTAAGGGACAACAAGAACACGACTGCGGGGGCTCTATATATAGTGTCGATGTAAGTATTAAGCAATCGACATGACGCGGCTCACGATACTCGGAATTGGATATATCAGGAAAGACCTACGATCTGCCAGAGACGGGTGTGGCTCTTGTAAGCAGCCTGGTAGGCCTTTTGGAGGGTGGGAACCCGGTTCTTAGCGTCGACGAAGCTGTAAATTCGCGAGAAATATTAGTCGAGAGTTCATCGTACTACTATGATGGGTGCATGGCTAGATTTGGTGAGGGTGGAGTTTTGTTTGTCATGATCGGACCGGAGAAGCGGGAGAGCGGAGGTGTCAATTGAGACTGCGACAGGAGCACTCGGGCAGTCGGGAGGCAGGAAATTTCGGGTTATGGGATTTCATACGCCATTTTGAGGATTAGAAACCTATGTTTGTGGGTTGGGAGTTGAGAAGTGTAAGTAGTGGTCGCGAGGAGATTTGCGATAACAATCTTTGATTCGTCTCGGGCTTCAAAAGTCGCACCATCAAGAAAGCACTGCAGCCGTGTGAGGCAAGTGGGACTTCTGATGACTAAGCTGAGATGTCTAAAAATGGGGCCACTGGCAAGACCCCAGCTAAAGTGGTGGTTCGGCCTCCCAAACAGCTTGGCTTGAGCTTTACGGTCATGAGGTACGATAAAGAGGGACAACAAGACGATCACCACCCCTCGTTTGGATCAACTTCTAGAGCCTCCAATCAATGAGGGGATGCAAAGAAATCCTATGGATCAAGTTTCCAGGACTGCGATTTTGTCCTTGCAGTTGAGAGAATGAGCCTGCGCTCTCCTCTCCATTACAACCGGACATGGCCACGTTCTTCGGTTGTGAGATTTCGATATCAATTCTACCGACAACAGTGTCCTACATATCACGTGGCCAGCAATACTGATCGTACAAGCTCTTCGTCCTGTTTGCAAGATATTTTACCTTCTTTTTTCCACCAAAGGACTCGAATCTACCACGACTGTAACAAACCGCCGTCGATACCATCATCGCCATCACCGCCGACACCGACGTCCGCCCCTTCACGAACTCCGCCGAAACTCGACACAAAACCGTTAAGAAGCAACGTGGTGCCGTTACCTCAGACTCCAAATAAATCCTTATATGGAAAATGGAGATTTCTATTGGAAGACAATGAAAGGGTGCGTTCCGAGCTTTCAGAGCTGTCTGACGGCGACGTACTATTGATCGACAATCCAGAGTGGTGCGATGACATTGCTCTGTGGGCCTGTTTGTTGGATGTTTCCTTGAGATGGAACCGGAGAAAGGGCGCTCTGGAAATCCTCAAACTTTTCCTCGCTCGGAAACCTGATGTCGCGCTGGATGGGCAGCTTGCCGACTTTTTCTGGGATTCGATGACCGCTGTGGCTTTGGATAATGACGAGGATTTTCATGAAATGCTTAAAGTTGCTCATGCCATCGTTAAAGAGCGCAACGCAGCATGGCCCCGGTTGTATGCCACAAGTATCCGCCTCTTCTTTGAAAATGAGAGGTATGCGGATGCTGTAAAGTGGCATCTAAACCTGATAGTTATGTTCGATCCTGGCCCACAGGTATTTGCTAGTGTCATAACCCAGTTCGTGGCTAACTCCGACCCCGAATGTCAAGCGGCTCTGAAGTCCATATACTCTCACAGCAACTATCGCGATATATATGACAAGGTCATTCCACTTCTTCATCGTCGAGGCAAAGCGGTGGCTGCTCTAGAGTGGCGATCTCTTTTTCTGCAGTACCATGATAGACCTAGATCCACAGTTTCCGGGTCATTTGTTCGATTTCTCGCCCAATATTTCCCCGACGAAGGCCTGTGTGAAGAGGAGCTAATGGTAGCACACCCTTCCTCTGGCTCACAGAATCGTGTTTTGCCGTCTCAAGAGCACAACAACACAGATATCGCATCAGATGATGCTTCCAAAACACCGCCACCCAACGATAGACTCATTGCAAGATGGCTTGCCAGTGAATGGTCCAGTATTGGGTTTTCCTTTACTGTTATTCACAAGCTTGGAGTTAAACGCATTGGCTCGTTTTCCCTCCAGTCCTTGGGTTTACGCTGTGAGTCTGCTGTTGAGCTTCTATCTTATATGAAAGAGCTCAAGGCACTTGGAATCACGGTTACACAATCAAACTACGCCAACGTCGTTTTGAGAGTCGCACGGAGCAAAAATGATCATCAGCTCTTTGAGCTACTGCAAAGCGATATTCATCCTGATGTTTTTGATGATACTACTATGCTTCAGAAACTATTGACCACCAGTGCTACCGCCGGTGATTGGAACAAACATCACTTGTTCACCACCATACTGGCTCATCTTAGAGAAGATGCTACTCCCAAACTGTATCGTGATGCCCTATCACGTTGCTTCAAGAGCCCTTATCGGTGGGCTTCGGCCCTTCGCCTTTTGAACAATGCTACTTGCAACTGCATTAGAATACGACTCTCAGTCTTCAACATCTTCATGAATGCCATGATTGATGATTCTAGAAAAAGAAGCTCGGCTGGATTCCGTGCCAACAGCCACGCGGCAGTGTCCATTTGCCTCAACGCAATGGAACGTGGATATGCTGTACCTTCGAAAGTTTGGGCCATCATCTTGTCAGCATTGTCACGAACGGGACAAGTCAAAGAAGTTGAATCGATCAGCGATGAGCTGGTTTCCTTCTACACAAAACTTCAACATGCGGGAAAAGCTATTCGTATACATTCTTCAGACGCAGTCTTCCGAAATGTCGAGGGGTTAAAACAACACCGCAAAACGTCTTTCTCGGCCTCAACCTCCTTTTCAAACAAGTACCATCCTCTTCGTCTCATTTTCAACGATAGAGTTGTCATGGACATCTTGTCATCGGGGTTCCGATCACCCTTGAGTCGACCAGCTGCTGCTCTTGCCGATACCATGTCCGTCTTCTCTCGACAACCCCTTCCCCCCTCAGCCTTTGGGCCTGCTACTGGCGTACGACTTTTGCGCATTCTACATAACCGTGGTGTACCAATACAAAGAGGGTTTGTACAGTCTGCTATCACATATGCAGCACTTGATTGGAAACCAAAGCCGTGGAGGATCGGTTACTCCCTCCTTTTAACCACGAGCTGGAGAACTTACTCCCCACAGGATATCAAGGTTATCTGCGACAAAGCATGGGGTAGTGAAATCGTGCCGGACATTGTCACCTTCCAAGAAGCAGTGAAAGAAGCAAGGATGCATATTGTGGAGAGCAAACGGGCTCGAGATGAAGAGTACAGGACGATTGCGCGGGATGTTTACAAGAGGCAAATGTGACTACATTTATGAGAAATAGAAATCAAGTACTTCACGGTGTATGTTATGAAAGGGATTTTGATTCATTTGCTGCATGTACACTTCAAGTGAATGTGATCAGTTGGTTATATTATGATCATTCCCAAAACCCAAGTGTCGTCAACAGGAGAGGAGGTTGACGCACGAGGTCGGGAAAAGAGAAAAAGTCTAATAGCTTAGGCTCTGGGAGAACGCCTGTAATATACAACGTAACATATCGTGAAGGAGGGGAAATAAAAGGAAATATATGCATGTTATGCCTTGCCAGAGAACATTCAACTGTCATGGCTACTCTTCTTTGGTTTGATAACCAAGAGGATGATCATTGCTGCTATCAATAGCAATAACAGCATTATAACTTTCCGTTTAATGTGCTGTTTCTGATACCCAGAAGCCACCACAAGTTCTTTATCGGCAGCTTTGATATCCACGGCCATGCGCTCGACGTTGTAATCAATACGGTCGAGCATTGTACCTTGATCAATGACCATGGTTTGGAGGTCGCGAAACAGATCAGACAATTCTATGATGCTCTGGGCGATATCTTCAATCTCGCGCTCACGCTGAGAGATGATGGCATCATTTGCGCCTCGAGATTTCTGCAGCTGTTTTTGTTCTGATATACCACGCAATGTTGACTGAGAGAACGATCGATCGGCATCGGACTCGAAAAGGGAAGGGTCTGTGTTGTAGGCTTGTGAATTTGGATTTGGTGACGCTACACGTTCTGCCATTCCGTTCATGCCACGAAGTTCTTCCATGATGTTAATGTTAGTAGTGTGTAGGTTAAACGTAAAACAGGAACTATGCTCAACTCACTTTTAAGATATGAGCTCTGTTTTTTGCGGAAGCTAGCACTGGCTTCTTGCACCCTACTAGCCAAGGATATCTGGATGTTCTTCGCCATGGTCTCCTCGGCCCAAGTCAAAGTTCCGGCATCTTGGGATTCTGTTACCATATGTCCGATGCGCTGAATACAGCGGTGGCACTCATGGAACCTCCGTGTTATGGTCTGGGTGAGCTTCTCAATTTCAAGTTCCTGTTCCTTTTTGGCTTCTTCATCGTTGAATCCAGGCAGGACATGCTTCTGATGCAGCCGCTCCAGACTTTGGCCTTTGCGCGCGATGTCTCCAATAATTTCCGTTATCTCGTCCGAAACATCAGCCCATCGAGGGGGCAGGAGGTCCATTTCAATCACCGCATCGCCATCGTCTTCAAACGCGCCGGCAGACAAAAGACCTCGTCTATCATCTGATACGGCACTGCTGGTTCCGGGGAAAGTGTCGGGAATGGGGCTGCCAAGGCGACCTATTGGGTTCGAGGCATATTTGAATCGTTTCGTGGGGTGGTGAGCATAGGACTGGCGATAGGAAATATAACTGCAAGGTCACCCATATATTAGTGATGCGCCGACAATACTGAAAGAGTGATGCTGACATACAGGTTTGTGCGGTCGCGCCACATGGCAGACACCGGAGTTGCCAATGTTGGTGGAAAATGCTAGGCAAATATATTGCACACAGAATGGCGTGGAAACTTCGCGGCCGCAGAGTTTGCAAAGCACAAGTAGAATGCCGCAGAAGATGGCAGCATACACAATAATCGAGCGGAGTTGAGTAGCTAACAAATAACAGGCCACAGCTAGGTTGTTGAGGGTGTCAAGACAATTTGATAAAGTGAGCAAGCAAGTTTGGAAGTCAGTAATGCTATGTCGATCAAGCTGAGCGCAAAAGCTACTGATTACTATTGCCAGGGATAAGGTGCGACAAGAAGCAATGGAGGAAGATCTGGAAACAACACAGGTTGATGGACTTGGGTTATCTTATTCAGATTCTTTTTGGAATTGAAGGCAACATGTTTGGGACACTAGAAGTAGATAAAAACAGCTATACTGCACAGGACTCATCATGGCGTAAAGCTCCAAGCTTCTAGTTGGTTTAACCTGGCCATGGCTTGTCACAACGGTGGGTAACTGGTGTTTACCCGGAGATACTCCGAAACAGCCTGTTCTTCGCGAGGAACGGAGATTCCCAGCAGCCTGCAGCGGAATGTGTAACAAAGAAAGGGTTATCAGGAAAAACAACAAAACATGAACACGGAGGAAGGGAATAAGGTGGAAAGAGAAGCGACACATTTACGAGAGGCCACAATATGAAAGTCACGTGAAGTCTTTATTAGTTGTTGACTTTTTAACCAGTTGTATACCCCAAGCCTGCGATCCCTAAGCTTACTTGACGGAGCCCCGCGACAGCGGAAGCTATAGAACCGGGGAGAAGTTGCCAAGTCAGAGGTCGCCATTGGTCGGAGCGGAGATGATGAAATATTAGAAAACACGTATATGCACAACGCGTAATCAATGCCGGGAGGCCGAGTAGAATTTTGTGGCTTGGCCCTGAATGTATGGGTTTTGAATTTTTGACATATGATGACTCCGACTCCGGGTCAAAGGTAGAGAAAGGAGGGGTCTATCCTATCGGGAGACGATGGTTTGGGCTGGAGTGATTTATATAGGGGGGGAAGGCAAGAAGAGGCACTTGAAAACAAGAGAGATGTGCCTAATGAGCCAACATAGCTAGGCATGAGCATGACATGTACCACAGTAGAGTGAGCAATAGGCATCAAGAAAGAGAAGGAGGTTTTTTTTGGACACTTTTTCAATCAGCCTAGCCCCTAATATATTATTCCCTCTTGTTCTTGTACTTGGCCCCCCTGGTTTTCCTACTTTTTGGATCCCCAACCCACATCCAGCCCCTCTAAACTTCTCGCTTCTCTCGAACTTGATCTAAAGCAACTTGTACTTCTGTTTTCTTGCATCTACTCTACAACTTTCACATCAACTTTGTCATATTCCACATTCATATTCACAATGGTACGTCTACTTATCCTGCCTACCAAAAGCACATTAAAATCGATGCAGCTGGAACTTAAATTTCCATCTCTTTGGGACTTCCACAGAGTCGTGATCAATGCTGTGGCTGCTGGAGGGGTCACCGAGCTCCCCTACACACTGACTTCAAGCTCTCTAATACCAAGACCCTCACTACATTGCTAACTATCGAATCATCTCGTTATTATAGGCCGATTCTCTGACTGAAGATCAGGTCTCCGAGTTCAAGGAGGCCTTCTCCCTGTTTGTAAGTTGGACATCTTAGCCTTCCCACAATCATGTTATCCGGCTGCTTCGACCACGGAATGATTTGGAGTGTTGCCGATGTATCTTGGTGTCGTGATGTTTTGCTAACTGCGATGATTGCCACTATTAGGACAAGGATGGCGATGGTTAGTAACCTGCCCTAACACACATTCTATTTGCTTTCCTATTCATCGCCGACGTTCAACATCAAATGCGCACGCCATCACGATCGACCTTCTCACTCCCGGCTTCCTTACTTGCGCCTTGTTGATGTTGAACGCCTCGATTTGTTTTATCGTTGCCTCCCCGACTGATACCACGCGATTTATACTTGATCGAAGTTTAACAACCAAATCGGCTTGATGACCATGTACTGACCGGCACTTCGTGTACAGGCCAGATCACCACCAAGGAGCTGGGTACCGTCATGCGCTCGCTGGGCCAAAATCCGTCCGAGTCTGAGCTCCAGGACATGATCAACGAGGTTGATGCCGACAACAACGGAACCATCGATTTCCCTGGTATGTTTGTTTTTATCAAGGGTTGCAATTGAGAGGCCCAAATATTGACTGACCGACCCCGCATTCAGAGTTCCTCACCATGATGGCCCGCAAGATGAAGGACACTGATTCCGAAGAGGAGATCCGTGAAGCCTTCAAGGTCTTTGACCGTGACAACAACGGTTTCATTTCCGCTGCTGAGCTGCGCCATGTCATGACTTCCATTGGCGAGAAGCTGACTGATGAGGAGGTCGATGAGATGATTCACGAGGCTGACGAGGATGGCGACGGCCGCATCGACTGTAAATTTCCCACTACCACTACAACGAACAATTTGAGCGGACACAATGCTAACATCTCTTTTAGACAACGAGTTCGTCCAGTTGATGATGCAGAAATGAGGAATGAGCTAGAACAATACTATGGTTATTGCATTTGCGTTGATTTGTGAAGTAACTGATCTCTAGGTATCAAGAATTCACTGCGTTTGATATACCAGTCCATTTTTACTTCTTCCATACGACACTGTACTTTAATCAAGACAGGGGTTAGGCTGTTGGCAGGCGTGTAACATTGGGTTGTATTGTTATTATTATTGCCATGGTTATTATTCAGTCCCAAGCCCCGCAGTGACGGGACTTTACTCGCGATGATTCGTGGCACTTCAAATTCCAGCCTGTGATTATCATCTTGTGATGTATAACAGTTGAATATTCTGATATGAAGGTGGATAGACACCAATATATTACGGCTAGAAAGAACAGTCATCGGATGAGTACGATGGTATCGCCATACGTATTAAATGCTTGGGTTGATGATGTACTATATGTGCAACAGTGACCCATCATGTCGTTGCCTTTTTCTGTTTCCATGTAGTGCCTTGGCATCTAGATTGCTTGTTCTCGGACTACTCTTCCACGAAAGCTCTCTATAGTTTATCGGGTGAGCATTGCAATATGTGGCGTTCTTCCATAGGAAGACAGGTGTGGCTGACAATTCTGCCATCAATGAGCTTGAGCCTGAGCCTGAGCCTGAGCCTTGCAGCTCCTGCTTCAATACATCTCTGGCCAAGTGTCAACGGAGAAGGCTGCTGCAAATCCAAGCTAGCAACGAGCCCCACCTTGACGGATCATAGACCTCTGTACCTGTGTACTTACTTACGCACTTGTAAAGCCAAACAGTCCCTGCCAGACCCAAGCCAGCCAGCAGTTCGGTTACTGGCATTACTGCCACTTACGCACCTTTGTTACAGGCCAACTACAGGCCAACAGCCAACCAAAAAGCCTGTAGAAGGAGGCGGAACGAGAGGCTTCAATTCAAGTTCACTCACAAGCAACATACAATTCTTGCTCCATGCGATCAACCAACCCACCTTCCTCAGCATCTATGGTCCGCATTGAACACTGCCATCGTCTATGCTAATATATCTCTCAGCCATCTTTTAATCTTCTTTTCATTTTGCTATTCTTCTACGGCTGCTTTATTTTTCTGGGCCAGCACATTATCCATCATGGCTTCATGTATGTTGCTGTCCTTGTTCTTCGCTCCCCTTTGACCTCCTTCTCTCCCTGCCAGCTTTCACTTTGCGACATCAACTCCGCGAATATGATCATCACCTTAGTCACGATCAAAGCCGTAGTGCTAACCTCTAGATTATTTTATCTACAGTGAAGCAATTTATCCGCAACGTGCGAGCCGCCAAAACGATCGCCGACGAACGAGCCGTCATCCAGAAAGAAAGTGCTGCGATCCGAGCCAGCTTTCGAGAGGAGAGCGGTGACCACAGTATTCGGTATGTCCGACTGTTTGCTTGCCCATTGAGCTGGCTGTGATGCCATGACACGACATCCCACTGACATCGCTTCTCTCTCTATAGCCGTAACAATGTCGCCAAACTTCTGTACCTTTTTACGCTGGGAGAACGCACCCATTTCGGACAAATTGAGTGTTTAAAGCTTCTGGCATCACCGCGATTTGCGGACAAGCGTCTTGGACATCTGGCCACTAGCTTGTTGCTTGATGAAAACCAAGAGGTTTTGACCTTGGTCACAAATTCTCTGCAAAAGTATGCGGCCCTTTTCACGTGCAAACGACCCATTGATGATTGACGCATGCTGACCATGGCCCTACAGTGATCTTGCGCACTCGAACCAATACATCGTGGGCCTGGCCCTATGCACCCTCGGAAATATCGCCTCAGTCGAAATGTCACGAGATCTCTTCCCGGAAATCGAAAACCTCATCACGACTGCGAACCCCTATATCAGCCGAAAGGCTGCACTTTGCGCAATGCGGATATGTCGCAAGGTGCCCGATCTCCAGGAGCACTTCATCGAGAAGGCTACCAAGCTTCTTAGTGACCGTAACCATGGCGTTCTCCTCTGCGGCGTGACACTGGTATCTAGCATGTGCGAGGCCGACGAAGAAGAGGGCGGTGAAGAAGGGATGGTTGAGAAGTTCCGCGAATATGTGCCTCATCTCGTCAAGATCCTGAAAAGCCTGGCATCCTCCGGCTATAACCCAGAGCATGATGTCACCGGTATCTGCGATCCGTTTCTTCAGGTCAAAATTCTGCGCCTGCTGCGCGTTCTAGCCATTGGCGACTCCGAGACAAGCGAAAAGATCAACGATATTCTGGCTCAAGTGGCTACCAACACCGACTCGAGCAAAAACGTCGGCAATTCTATTCTATACGAAACAGTCCTCACGATTTTGGATATCGAGGCCGACTCTGGACTTCGTGTCTTGGGTGTCAACATCCTGGGCAAGTTCCTGTCCAACCGAGACAACAATATCCGATACGTCGCTTTAAACACGCTGATTAAAGTCGTAGCCCTTGAGCCTAATGCGGTTCAGCGTCACCGCAACACTATTCTGGAGTGTCTTCGTGATCCCGACATCAGCATCAGACGTCGTGCTTTGGATCTGAGCTTCACGCTCATCAACGAAAGCAATGTTCGCGTTTTGATCCGAGAGCTACTTGCTTTCCTGGAGGTCGCCGATAATGAGTTTAAGCCTACCATGACCACCCAAATTGGCATTGCCGCTGATAAATTTGGTCCGAACAAGAGATGGCACTTCGATACCATGCTTCGTGTCCTGACACTTGCCGGCAACTATGTCAAAGAGCCCATTCTGTCTTCGTTCATCCGCCTGATTGCCACTACTCCCGAGCTTCAGACCTATGCCGTTCAAAAGCTCTTTGCTAATCTAAAGAAGGATATCACTCAGGAAAGTTTGACTCAAGCTGGTGCTTGGTGTATTGGTGAATATGCCGATGCACTGCTACGTGGCGGTCAATACGAAGAAGAGGAACTTGTCCAGGTTGTCAAAGAAGAGGAGATCATTGACCTGCTATCTCTTATTCTCAACAGCAGCTATGCCAACCGTGTGACAACAGAGTACATTGTGACTGCTCTCGTGAAATTAACCACCCGTTTCTCTGATGCCAGCCAGATCGAGCGCATTCGCCGCTTGCTACAAGCCCATCAGACCAGCTTGGATGTTGAGGTTCAGCAGCGTGCTGTTGAGTATAGTAATCTGTTTTCACATGACGAGATTAGACGTGGTGTTTTGGAGAAAATGCCAGCCCCTCAGATCAAGGATGAGTCTCGGGGTTTTGGCCAAGCCCCCACCAAGAAGTCCAAAGCTGCTAACAGACGGTCCAAAGTTGTCAAGCCCACTGAGCAGGACCTCTTGTTTGATCTCATGGACTCGGGTGCATCACCCACATCCACGGCCCCCACGAACAGTACTTCGAACACTGATCTTCTTGCGGATATTCTGGGTGGCGCTTCTATCTCTACACCGGGTGCTTCGTCTCCTGCCCCCAATTCCAATGTGAACTCCATTATGGATCTCTTTGGCTCAACTCCCTCTCCGGCTACTGGTGCTGCTGCCTCTGCTCCCCAATCGAGCATGGATATCATGTCCTCACTGGGCGGTGGTGCGCCTGTCCCAACCGTGGCCTCGCCAACTCCTGTCGCAGCCCCTGCTTCTTCTGAACATATCTGCTACAACCAAAAGGATATCCTCATCACCTTCCAGGTGCAACGCTCAGCCGAAGGCCTCATCCAGGCTATTGCAAGATTCACCAATACCTCTAGCTCAGCATCCCTGACTGGTATCAGTCTGCAGACTGCAGTACCCAAGTCGCAAAAGCTGCAGCTTTTGGCTATCACCAATGCGGATCTTGCTCCTGGTTCTGAGGCCACTCAGATTATCCGTGTTTCTGGATGCACAGGTGTAAGTTTTCTTTTTCAACCCAATCCCTGATACTATTTATTGGCCAATTCTAACTTTTCTACAGGCTCTTAGATTACGTCTACGTCTTGCCTTTGTCCACTCAGCCGGTGGACCTGTACAGGAGCAATTCGCGTGGTCTGAACCTGCATGATTTGATGTTGCGTTGGTTGACAAGAGCCAAGTAACCAGTGATGTTCTTCGATTTCAAAAGCCCAGTCAAAGAGATCAACCTTTCTGCCTTGATTTATCTTTTGTTCTTGTAATACTTTACCTGCTTTACACAGTCTCACTTATCGTCCAATGGCTTGATTTGCATGAAGCTAAATATTTCACTGTGTTATACATACGTATGCATATCTGCAACTCACGTTCCGCCACAGATCGTTCCAAGAGTATTTACAATAGACATTTTACACTGAAAGTTATCATGATAATTCTATTCTTCACAAGTAGCTGTTGATGTTGAAATGATTGCAGCGATACAGTGCTCTAATTAGCCCTCTTTCGGCTGTTGGGAAGCCGGAGCACTGATCAGCCATCCCACACCAGAGACAAGAGTTCCTACTGCTGCATCACGGATCTGATCTCTTTTGCGAGCCTTATGTGAATCGTCATTTCGAGCATCGGGATGACTTGTTACATCTGTGTGGGTCGCCGAAGGAGACATAGATCTGACAGGGGAACTCACCCCTCCTGTGAAATTGGACAAGGCCGAGAAGTTGCGAGTTGCTAGACGAGCCGTGGCCTTTGAGAGATCAAATAGAGACATCGATTCTTCAGGCTCCTTTCCTTCAAGGCGAGCAGACGATGAGTAAGTGCTGCCTCCTGTGGAACGAACTGACCGGTTGCTTCGCACGGAATCAGTCCGCCTCAGGTCAAGATGTGGCGGCGGTACAAATGAGCCAGGAATGGCGGAAGTGTCACCTGCAGCTTCCCATGCAGCTTCATCAGCAGCCTCAGCATTGAGGCTTGCGTCAAGCTGCGTTTCGCATTGGCTGAATACTCTGAGAACTTCCTCAAGTTGCGAAGCTGGAGCAATACGAAGGGCTGTTGATAGGCATTCAATACGTTGTTCCAAGTGCCGGATGTCAGGGTTGACGCTGGCCGTGCCAAGATGTGTCGGGCGAATAGTTCGGGATGTGCGTATGTAGTTTCCGGATTGAAGGGCGGCCTGCCATGCGTAACTGTCCTTGGTCCCTATTATCTCTGGGGATGAGGCCGAGGAAAGTCTGTTGATCACGTAGGAGTAGGCCGTCTCAAAATCATCCTCTCGTAGGGCAGCCTGAACACACATTGCAATGACTCGCCGCTCAACCTGCTCCGAAAATACCGAATTTGTTCTCTCTGGTATGGTGTCGTGCGGATCTTTGCTCGGATTTGGATGACATATGCCAGCATGCACCAGGTTGGTGCTAATATCTAGAAAGTCCTGGAGCTTCGTGTAAGCTTTGGGGTTTTGGTCCAGTACCTTTTCTAGAATCGAAACAGGGTCGCCATGGGCTCTCAGAACAACGGGAGTGAAGGGCTCCCCTTGCTTCAAAACTAAAGAGTATTCGCTGAGGGCATGTGTTGCCTTAAGCAATGCCTCCACGCGGAGCATCTCACCCGAAGACTTGCCAATAGTCAGCGGGAACGCATGGATGATCTCATCACACTTCTTCAAGCCACCTCGTGTGCGGTTTGGGTTGGAGGCATGGTCATATGCATTCATGGCTTGGGCCACGACGTTGTGTTTTAGAACTTCAGAGTCTAGTGGACTAGGAATGGTATCCTCATAAATCAGACGCGCAAGGTTGTAATGGCCTTGGGAACTATTAGTAACGATGGACGATCAGTAATTGATGGATAAGAACTTACGAGTTGACGCAAGAAGGGTCTTGAGGAATTCACATTCTATGAACTGCTTATCCACAGCATCAAAGACACCGACAGGATCCTCTCTTGTCTCATCACCCCATGACCGAAGCCACATGAGCTCTTGCCTGGCCTTTATCCAATCTGCTTCTTGGTTATGTGACGTTCTGTTGGCGATAGAAGAAGCATACCGCGTCACAAGTGTCTGTTGGCCTCGGTCGTCGGCAAAGAAAACTAGATCACCAATGTTCTTGATGGTTTGGGGTATCCCATGATGAGCAAGCAGAAAGGCGCTCACGCACAAATTCTGCAAAAGATGGATGGAAGTCCGGGACGGGGTGGTGAGGGAGTTCGAGGTGGAAAGATGGCCACTACGCATGTAACTTGATAGCTTTGGCACTATAAAAGAGGAATCCCGGAAAGACTCTAGCACCTCTGGATCGGAAGCGCCTTGCTCAAGAGTAGGGAGTTCCGAAAGGCCAAGTATTCGGTTGACTTTTGCGAGTATTTCATGAGCACCGTGCAATGCTTGGATCGTACCTTCAGGCGTCAGGTAAGCACATCCAAGAGCAGCTTGTAGGTACATTTGCTCTAGGGCCTTCAATTGGTTCGAATCAACACTCAGGGATATCTCAAAACTCCCGGCATCGATGTCGTCAAACCCGTTCCATTGTCCTATGGCTTGCACAACAACGGGCCAGTTTTTGCTCGTCTGGCGAAGTATCCACTCCAACACTTTGACAAAAGCAGGGCAGACATCGCATCCGTCCTCGTCCGACCAAGTCCAGCGATGATTGCCCTGAAGCCAAGGCCCAACCATGCCTCTGAGGTCGCGCCCAATAAACACGGCCTGGTTAGGATTGACGCCTGTCTGCGACAGTAGAAGATCCACGCATTGAGTTTCGGAAAGGTCTTGGAATTGTTCAAGAGTAACGTTTGCTGGTGAGTGGGGATAGTACTCAAAGTTGCGACGTATTAATGGGAGAACCTGCGAAATGTACCAAGTCCGGAGAGGCGAAAACCTGTCGAAGAACGGAGACAGAAGCTCGGGAAGCAGTCCTAACAGAGGGGGTTTGCCCATCTGATAGGCTCTCTTCAAAAGGAACACGCCGACATAATCACCCTGGACATCAACCACGGGCAAATCCCAAGCCAGTGGAAGAAGCTTAAGTCTTCGGCCCTTTCGCACGGCCTCCTCATCGGAAAGCGGCTGTACGAAACTTGTATCGAAGTCTTCATCATGTTGCTCAAAAGCTCCACTGTCCAGTTCCTTCAACAAGGGAACATAGAGAGCAGGAGGAGCTTCCTTTGGCAAAAAAGTGAGTAAGATGCGGAGAGCTACATCTTTTCTCAGGACCGTAGCATTCTGAGATATCAGGCAGGCCAGGTGATCGACTTGTGCGGTAGAGGCCAGATGGACAGCAAGAAGCACGACTTTGGCGTTGGAAAGGGCAGGACTCATGGTCGGCAGCTATTAAATGAGGAGGGAGCAGAAAAATAAGAGGCTCATGATATGTGAATGTCGGAAAAGAAAGTCATTTCTCGAATGAGAAGCAGTTGACTTTTATTAGCTGTGATAGCTGTGATGTGTGACGATGGGGTTGACAAGGCAGGTAGGTAGGTTTCTTGTTTGTATACAGCTTGCGTTACCAAAGCTCCCCCAGTGTGGTAGGCTGACAGTCTTTGCCAGCTGGCAGAAGTGCAAGAGTGGGTCTGGTCTGTCTGGTGGGGAGGTTCATTTCATTACTGGGCTGGCTGCACTGGAACTTGCAGCTATGCACTTTAAGACTTGAGAAAAGCCCCAGATATTCCATTCCCTACTTGCTTCCCCGGATCTGAGCCAATCCGCGCTCTGGTTTTACGTGCTAGTTGCCTTTTAGCTACAGTTCCGGCTTGATTCCCGCAATTCCTCAACATCATCACTACTCCCGATATTAAGCTGTCCTCCAGCCCATCCCAATCGTACTCCTAGATTTCCTCCCACCAACGTCTTTTGACCTGATTTCGCTCCAATGTCGTCAGGCTACGGGCTCAATGGCGGTACGCATCCCATCGTCTATCTTCCTGCACGACAAAACAACGTGGACAATGGCGAATAAATGCCGACACTTGATGCCAGCGGCTTCACCATAGTCGCGGCTGGATGTTTGGCACTACGTCGTCCCCGCCAGGCTCAAGTCGCTGTTTCGCTTGCCAGATTTGCCCGCTAACCATGGCAATTCTTTTCTCAGGTGTCGGCCGCTGCTTTCCATTCTGGCAAGAGGTACTGGCCTGCTATGTCGTAAACTCCTCATCCGAGGACAAGGAGGGCAAGAAGAAGTGTGCGCCAGCCATGGAAGACTACTACGAGTGCCTACACAACAAGAAAGAGGTATGCTGGGATCCAGAGCCCTCATATAATTCATGCTGCTCTATTGGCGCTGTCTAACTCGCTATTCATAGATCGCTCGAGTCATAGCCATGAAACAAGCCTACCGCGCAGCCGAAGCTGCTGATCGCAAGGCCATGACCCCATCCCGCGAACAGATTGAAAGCTTAGGCTTGATACGAAAAGAATAAGCTCGCAATATCCAACTTCCAGCAGACGAACTCACCGAGATCCCGTGGTGTCCCGGCTCCAAACCTACTCGAACGAACCCAGGTCGATCGATAGTCCAAATGGCCCCAGCCCATACATAACCTTAGTCGCCAGCTACCACCGTGCGAGCCAAAGGGGTTGAACTTTTTTTCTTGTGTGATGCTTCGCAATCTATCATAAAGACAGACAACAAACAGACAGATTAATCGAAATCGAAACAGAGATAAGCAAATAACAACCAGAATTGCCCCAAGAGTTAGGCTCGGTCCATGTGGCCTTTGTTATAAGCATATATAAACTGAACCTTTCCCTCAACCTTTCACGCTCAGCTAGTGCCCTAATAGTGCGTGTTTGTCAATAACTAATGCTTCTTGTACATACATGTCCCAAGAAGATGTCTACAGCTTTTGGCATCTTGTCGTACTCAAAAAAAGCTCCGACAACGACAAATGCCCAGATGCTTGAGTGTATCAATATCGTCCTTTCTGATAAACCAAATCTACGACGGGCCATGAGTTGGTTTCTTTACTGCTCGGACAGTTTTCGTACTATACAGATGTTGGCATAGCTCTGATCACGCTTCGTCGAATTGAAATACCCGTTCAATGTTGCATATACATCTCGCTCGGGACGGAGAGCTAGAGTGGACGGCTCTCAGAGTTTCGAAATCAAGATGACCCATCTGATGGGCGCGTTCAACTTATATAGATCCAGCAACACCCACCAAACCACTAGTTAGCCCATCGGCCTCACTTCATGTTCCCGCCATGCCATGTCATACCTGAAGTCCACGTTTGGATTGACAAATAAAGGTACCATGAAATAGCCCTTCAAGGTTGCGTCATATGTCATGTTCCCTGCGCCCTGAGGCTGCTTCACGTTTATTCTTCCAACTTGTGGTGCCACCAGTGCAAAGACCAACGATATTGCCAGGCAACCCACCGGAACAGTCGCGCGTAGCCTGTATCAGCCAGGCAATACGTGGTAGTGACGGGATAGGATGCATTTGACGGAGAGGATATTTCAAATGGCCCTTCATCTTGAGAGTCCTACTCATGGGCTGACCAAGAATCACGAGGCCATACATGACGACTACGATTCCAGCGTGAAATCATGGGAGGTATATTTGTAACTCAAGGGCCACTCAGAGCTTATCAGAATATAAGGGCTCCGATGTTGGCCTTCTGCCATTATCATCATTGGTTCGTGAGTCTAGCAGTATCCAGCATAGCCGGCTTTATTCTGATGTCGTTGAGATACCTTCCTGAGATGAAGCACGGCATTACAGAGTCGGCGTTCACAAGTTATTCTGTAGGTCAAGTCGCTACGTCAAGGCGAAGCAAGGGAAGCTCATTATACATGTTCAATATAGTTCTATCATATTACGATGCGCACTGATTCTATACATGGACCTCAATTTGGATCGGCTGGTCGCATGTTTTCTGCGGACGTCAGTTGAGAATGCAGAGTTTGTCTGTATATAGACAAGCATATCTTGCTTCGGACGAAGAATGGTCCCGATTCAGCGCCTGATCAAGTTGTACAATATCGCTTGCTAGCCGGAGTTGTAGTGACACAGGATAGCTATCATGAGAGAGTATGGCGTATATCTCATAAACTTGAATGCTGGTCTCCTCTGTAAATTCATACTTACCTGGGATATATCGTGTTCATCGGTAACACGTACGATAACTCAATCTCATTTCAAACCTGTAGTAAGTAGTCTTATGACAAAGCATAGAACGTCGGTTTGCGAAGTGACAGGCCCTGAAAGCAAAGCGTCATCAAAATGCCTGGCCTGTATCGGGGAGGAGTCTAGAAGGTTATGTTTGAGCTCATTGTAATGTTTTTACCTGACAACGGGTAGACAGGAAACAGGCGGGTCCCCCAGTCTCCCTGGCACTAAACAGGGCTTGCATAAAAGTCAGCATCGTGCGGCTCGACTCTGCATGTTCAGCTCACTGTGTCACAGGAACACTCTAACAGTGAGCGGTGAGCGGTGAACCTACCTTCCCTGCCACATGACAAGAAAGAAGCACACCAATCATTGTAAAATGGGCGAGAAAATTGGCATGGGTTGAAATCGTAGATGGTTAGGTTACACAGGCGGATGGACTATAGGTTGAAGCAGATGCAAAGAGAAATGGACGCATAATTGAGAAGGTGGCGATACGTTGACTTGTAGTAGGTGGCGTTTACAATTGTATTTTTTTGGCGACTTGAAAGATGTTTCGTTTCATAAGACGACAGGGCGACAAGAGCGAAATGCATTCAAAACAGGCGGAAAAGAAAACATCAAGACGAACGTGAACAGAGAGAAAATAGTCGTGCATATACCGAGCCGAAAGCCGTGCAATACCCCACACGTCAGATGCAGAAGCCGTAAAGATGAGGGGGCAGTTCGAGGGCGCAATTTGACTTTTCAGAATCAAGCCTTTTAGCGAATACTGTCGTCATGATGAGGTTATAATTCATTTCAGCAAGCTGATTTGAAGTTAGCCCACCACAAACAGCAAACACTTGACCAGTGTGGTTCATAAATGTCGATAGTTGCGACCACACAAACAGGAGCAACGTGGTGGGGAGACCAGGCGCCAAAAGCATGTTTATCTAGAACAGGGGGTTGCCAGTTTTGGACCGAATGTGATTTTGTCGATTATAGGGCAAGGGCAGAGAGAGGTGAATGACGCAAAAAGGTTGAGAAAAGAAAGAGATGTGTGCCGAAGTAAACACAGAAACGAGATGGTGTCAAATGCTAACAAAGGGTGGACGTTTTTGGTTGGGCTTCGCCATACGTTAAAGACACTCCATTTTGATCGAAACCGCCGTGAATAGTAAACGAAAAGTACCGAGTCGAAGATTTTCCTGGGGTTCTGAGAGGCGAGGTGAAGGAGGAAGAGACGTATGAGGAGGTGGAGGACAGAGTCAAAAACGCTAGGAAACTGGACATGCGTTGAAAGTGACGAGAGGAAAGGAGTCTAGGTAGTTACCAGGGCTCCAAGAACCCCACAAACTAATACCTGTTGTGTAGACAGACCCGAAGCGATTAGTCTCCATACCAGCGAGATGCTTGCTATGTAGAGATACTGCATGTTTCCACGTTACCACTTACTCGGGCCGGGGACCGTCGTTGTAGCTAGGAGGCGGGGGGTCCCGACGGGGAGCCTCTCTGTCGGCCGAGCGATCGTAGCGATCGCGATCATATCCACCGCCACCGCCACCCCGACGGTCGTCGCCGCCACGGCGGTCATCCCCGCCACGGGAGCCGTAGCGAGAGCGGTCCTCGCGACCGTATCTATCAAAACGGCCACCTCCGTAGCCATCATCTCTGTCACCACCGCCACGACGATCGTAGCCACCGCGGTCATCACGGTAGCCACGGTCATAGCCGCCACGGTCCTCGCGGTAACCACGGTCATAGCCACGTTCCTCACGGTAACCGCGGTCGTAGCCGCCGCTGCCGCCGCCGCCACCTCCGGCGCCACCCTGGGGGCCTCCTCTGTAACGGTAAGGATCATCACGGTATCCGCCGTAGCCACCACCGCCGCCACCGCGGCGACGGTCATCACCGCGATCACTGAAACGACCACGAGGTTCTTGGTCAAAGTTAGCAAAAAGAGAACATCACAGGCTGAAGAGAACGTAAAGAGAAAAGCTTACCGCGCTTAGGGGGGCCGAAGTACTTTCCGGGGGTGGGCGTGCGAGGGCGCGCACGGCGTGCCTTTTCAATGCTGAGAGTGCGACCGTCAATTTGTTCGCCTTGGAGGGCTTCCTTAGCAGCATCGGCGCCTTCAGAAGTTACCATCTTCACGAAACCAAAGCCACGAGACTCTTTGGTATGGGGATCGCGCATGATTTGGCACTTCTCAACCTCTCCGTATTTCTCGAACATCTGTGCGATCTCGGCCTCTGAAAGCTTGGGGTGAATGCCAGTCACGAACAGGTTTGAGCCGGGATTGATGGCGCCGTCGTCGTCACGGGAATCGTCCTTGCTGCCTCCACTAATCCACATCATTAGTATCGGTAGAGAGTGAGTCTGGCACTACAATTGCAGAGACAGGAGTTATAGACAACATACTTGCTGGGGGCGCCAGGCGACGGACGGCGACGATCGATGTCGCCATCATCGCGACTCGCGCGAGGCGAGGCACTGCGACGGTCGTTTTCGTACCGGGGATTTTCATCTATTCAATACAACAAAAAATCGCGCGTTAGAACTCATGATTGCAATACCATTGAAATCAAAGCGGCGATGAAAAAACAACAGATTCGATGCCGGAACAGAAAAAAAAAGAAAGGACTTACCCTCGTATGAGCCGGTGGCCTCGTAATCCATAGACGTGGTGGCCATTATCGCGTTTTTCACTGCAAAATTTCGGGTGTGCAGCTGTTAAAAGAGGAATTCAAACAATGTCGAATGCGATTGGGTTTTTTGGTGGAAAGGGAAATCAATAGAGCGTGTAAAGAAGTAAACAAAGCTCAGCAAGTGATGCTGCTACGCTGGGGGAAAAGAAAATAAAGGTGAGAAAGTTTCCTGGGAAAGGCGAGGCGAAAGAAAGAAGTGGCTTCAGGGAGCATCAATGGGTTAAACGCTAGAACGGCTGGCAAGGCAAGGCAACTTCTTGATTCCAGGGGAAAAATCCTGTAGCCTGGTCAACCAAGCTGTGTCACCAGGGGCTGGCTGAGGGAGCCCAACCGAAAGGCACGGGGAAGGGTTTGAACCCTGAGCACGCAGCAAATACAGCAAGATCGAGGGTAGAGGCAGTACATACTATCCTAGAACACTTTGCTCTGTAATATTATTCCGTAAGCTTCCTGATTTTCAATCTGTCAAACTGACTGTATGGGTATAATCTCGAACTTATGCATAGGATACTATAAGTCCAGGAAAACCGACTTTGAATTGACTGTCTTACAGCTATCAAATATCAGAGGTATGTCGTCATGAGAATCTGGTTGTCTGTCTGTCTACCTTGGCTCATCACATGATGTCCGGGAAGGGTTCTTGTGTGACATGAACGCGTTACCAGATTGCCGTCTTTCGAAATGAGCAATTCTCTCTCCGTCTTCTATATCATGTTCCCCTTGTTATGTATGCCGCTCGTTTGTCTTACGGTGGAATATAGACCAGCTTCCGCCATGCCGAGTTAAGTTGCTCGGTAGAAGCAGGTGTAGAGAGTATCACTCCCAGTCCCATCTATTTCAAAGGCCTATCAATTTACTTTCTACCATACATCCTCCGGATTCACAATAAAACTCTCTCCGTTTTCCCGGACATGCTCCTTTTTCACATCCCGCTTCATCGGCTTGCGCATATCGTAGGCGTCTTCACTGGTTGCAGTGGGATCCGTAGAATGATCTCCATAGTAGGCCTCTACGGTACGGAAGATACTATAGCCGAGACCTTGGTAGAATGCGATAGCCCTCGTGTTGCTCTTCCGGACAAACAAGTCCACAAACCAGGCATCGTTGTCATCAGCTGCCCGCTCGAGCTGATCCGTCAGAATCTTGCCGATTCCTAGCCGGCGGGCGGATGGGGCTACCGTCAAGGCGGTGATGTGACCATGCCAGGGAAGATAGTGCTCGGTGTTTTTGTAAACACTGGGTGATTCTTCTACTTTGCCCATAACTATATATTCTATGATTAGTATGCCGTATTCGCAGGTATGAGATAGCCAAGATTTGGGACTACGAGAGACGGGAAAGCTTCTGGCGTACTGTATCCAATGATGTTTCCATCAGCATCCTCACACACCTGGAACATCGCAGGCCAGGTTGCATGATACTGAAGGTAAAAACTAATCTCATATGTTTCCGTCAAAGGATCAAGATTGCATTTTGAGAATTTGTTGAGGTCGTCCGGTTTAAATCTTCGAAAGGTTGCCATAGTGGCTTGGTGTGTGGTGTGGGTAGTGAAGAGGGAACAGCTTAGATTGATAGACAAGGCCAAGATATTGGTGTAGCAGGCAGGTTCGCGGCGAGTAAAAACGGACTATGCATGTGTGATGGAGACCTGGATTGTTTAATATGGCTGTTGAGGAGTTGCCAGAACCTTTATGCACAGGAGGTTCAAGTACTAAATCCCAATACGCTTTCCAGCTGAAGCAAGCAAGCCACTCCTGAGGGGCACAGAATTTGCATGTGAAGTAACTGTAGACGCCCCGCTCTATTTTATGTCTAGCGACCACCCAGTGTGTACTTAGGTACTTAAGTACAGCAGATTGGAAGTGGGGGGCCGGCCAGCCAACCAACATGGCCAAGAACAATATACAGCATCATGGGGAAATAGGGAAGGGAAATAGGCTGCTGAGATAGCCAGCTTTCCTCACTTTGTCATATTCTTCCAGGGTACAAGCTCGTCAGGGTAGCCTGAAGTGAATGTCTTTTGCTCTATGCTCAACAACCAAGCCATGTCTCCTCACGCTATAATGTCTCTGTCTCAAGTGTCAAACAACAAAGCGCAGGCTTTGGTTGGTATCAAACTGTGCAGCCAGCTTCATCAATAGGGTTCATAGTGTCAAGACATGAATGTGAGTTTTATGCAATGGGAAATGGAAAATAGGCAATAGGCAACAGGCAATAGGCAGTATGCAGCAATGACTTGGGCTCTATCAGTTCCATTGTCTGATCAGCTGATGTCTTCTTTTGTAAAGTTCTGCGATGAAAAAAGAGACAATGTGACTAATCAATGTGCCTCTGTACTTGACCTGCGTACATGAGTATGTTCCCGTTGATGCTGTCAAAGTTGTTTTAGAATCAATCCAGATAAACCCTTGCCTGTGATTATTATCTATCTGCTCCATGCTAAGCGATGAGCTTGGATTGGACCAACCCCGACCCCGACCGCTTTACTCACTGCGAGCCTCAAAACTTATCGCTGGCCAGCCCAGCCCTGCCTGAGACTAACCACCAAAGTTTGCTCACAAATCAGCCAACATTTTCCTGTGACTTTTCCATTCGCAACCTGGACATTTTCCGACTTTTGTGTTTCGACTCTGGCGTTGCTCATCACCTCCCTCTGCCCCGCCTCTAAAACCAGATTGCCAGCTTACCCGGACGTTGGCTACTCCCACCTCCTGTCCTGCATTCTACTGCAAAAGCATTGATCACAAAAGTTAGAGGCCCTTCTCCAAGACCAAGACCAAGACCAAGACCACCACCACCACCACCAAGACCCTCCCACTTTCTAGGCTCCATCGTGCCCCCCTCGCCGTGTCGCAATTCTAAGCCCATCTTCATCTCGACACAACATCTTCAACTTTCAAGAGAACAGCCGACTGTTTATCATGTCTCATACTCCCATACATTCGAGGCACACCTCAATTACCCAGGGGAGCCCATTTAGCCCCCCCTCTCAATATCGCAATTCTTCCTTACCAGACCCCGCCACACCCAACCGAACCAGCTTTGCCCAGCAGGACTCTTTCGACCTCGCTGATATCGGCAACGGTGGAATGGGCGGTGGCACCGGCCTGGGTAATCTGGCCGACGAGCTTGCCGATGCATTTGATGAATCTGGCGACGAAGAATACTACGACGATGACGATACCCCTCAGGTCGATATCGAGGTTCAAGATGACAACAACGAAAGCCAGCCAGAAGGTGGCGCCCCTGAAGGTTCCGGCAGCGCGAGTCCAAGCAGCCTGGATTCAAAGCCAAAGACTTCGATGCTCAATTTACCATCGCCCAATCGAAAAGGTCACCGACGGGCTGGGAGTGAGTATGATGGCAGCGAGTTCGGATCCGAGTCCGACTTGGAAACCCCAGGGTCTATGTCTATTGGTCTTGTTAGCAAGATGGATGCCGTTGAATCGCTGGCAAGAAGAGGGATCGAAAACACCGGTGGCCCTACAGATGGTGTGTTCGCCAGAGTAACTGAGAGCTTGAAAGACTTGGGATCTCAGGCTGGCGTTGAAGGAGGAGCTACAAGGTTCGCAACACACTTCTCAATCATTCTCATGGAGTCAACCTATACTAACCGACTCTCCTTGCTGTATAGACTTATCACCGCTCATTCAGCGCTGACAACACACCTGTCGCATCAGACCCGACAGCTTCACAACCTTACATTTCCTTTGTTATCACCCCTCGCGCCCCCTTCGGACCCCCAAACAATCGAAGACATGATCCCACTGCTGGTCAGTCTGTCCGATTCGATGCCCCGGCCCTCAACACAAGCCTTGGGTGCCATAACTGCCTTGCACGCCATGTCGAGCGACCTTGTTCAGACTTTGAATTATCTAACCGACACTCTTCACATGTCTCGCCAAACCACCACCACGGCGACAAGACGACTCAAAAGTACAAAGGAACTCGTAGCGGAAATGAAGCAAGAAGACGAGCTTAGGGAAGAAGGCGAGAGATGGCTTGCCCGGGGCAACTGGGGCCAGCGGCTACAGAACCGAGAGTGCGCTTCTGTATGTGGGGATGTCGTTGGTGGTTTTGAGAAGGTTTGTGAAGACTGGAGAGCGAGACTTCTCGCCCAGGCTGAAGCTGCTCAGACCTAGAAGTCCCACAAAAGGCAGAACAGGTGCCTTTCAGTCTGTCTTTGGCTCATTGCACTAGACTATACATCAGTACGTGTGTCTGTGGTTTTAGTATGTAGCGTATGTTGGTGGCCACTCTTTGTTTTCTCGACAGAGAGACAGTTCTTGGTTCGACGGAGGGGAGGCGATTTCTCTTGTAGGCTGTGGTGCCTCGTGTATGGCTTGTGTATGGTTTGTGGTTTCTCCCATATCCTTGTTATGTTATGTTGTTGTTCTTTGGGTTTATGCCTTGCAAATGTCTATACCGATACTACTTATGTAAATGCATTTGATTGTGTGAAGAACTATCATGTTCCGTCGGCAAAACAAGGCTACTTGTGTTACATGTGGTCCCTTTGGGAAAGCTGATTTCGTTCGCTAGCATAGCAAACACTTAATTGTGTGCACAATAGAATGGGATTAATCATCAAGAATAACTGAGGAAAACACCACTATCTCCAACTGGTTCATATCGTGAAAACAAGTTGTTTGTGGAGGAAGCACGTCTGATCTGAACAAACGCCGCAAATCCCTGGACACTCTGCTATGAGACAGCCTCATTCTTAAAGACTTGCGCTCCATTTGTTTTTGTTCCACAACAACGCACGGCAACAGACAAAGAAGCCTGTTTTGTTTTCTTGTCCAGAGGCTTGATTGATGCCTGTACTTATAGCGGGGTGTAGTGTAACTTCAGTGCTTCACATGAAAGATTGTTATTGGGAGCTGCTCAATCAGGCTAGCGCTTTTTGGCCCAAATAAACAAAAAAGGGCATGCTTTTGAAAGGAAACAGAACACAGAGAAGACAGAGGAAGGCAGGCGGCGTTTATCCAACACTGAGCATTGGTAACCAATGTTTTCCTTCTCCTTCCCTCGCCCATTCTTGCCCTTCCACATTCACGTCCCATTTTCATCCAATAGCCAAACAGCCCTCTCGCCCTCCTGCCGTTGTTTTGTATCTTTGCCCTTGTTGATCACCACCCACCTATTGATCATCTATCCTCATCTATCATCTGTCATTCTTTGTTCACAATTCTTCCTTACCTGCATTTTCACACACTCTTTCTTCACCTACACCATCTCATGAATCCATTACTTTGAAGTATCCTTTTTTACCGCAGCATCCTTTTTCTTTGTAGTCTTAGAACCCTCTATTTACAGTCATCGCATGACAACCCGCCTAAGCGTTTGTTTCTTTCCCCCAGCGTTTTGTCCCACCACCTCATCAATCTTCAACGAACCTACAGCCTTTGAACTTGTTTCCATCATACGCCGCGTTTGTCTTGGAAACAAATACCCTACACGCCATTTGATATCGACAATCGATTAATTGCTGTACTTGCAGCGATATTCCGGGATATCGACACACCTCACACCTGTATCTTACCCATCGCACGTTCGATCAATCATCCAGCTTGGAGAACCCTTTCGCAGCAGCACGCAGCACGCAACCTACAACAAACACAAGCGAAGTAGCTAGCGATATCGCCACGCTCTCCTCCGCCTGACCTATCCAAAAAGCCACTGTCTTGTTCGACGTCTGTACCAATAACATCATATCACATAAACCTTTGTTACCAAGGAATATTCATCTCTTTTGCGGTACACCCTTGAGCTTCCAAAGACCAACCAACTGTTGGCGGATTTGGAGAGTTGGCCGCCTAGCTTGATGCTCTGTGCCGAGGAACAATTCAGCCTATGTTGATGCTTCCCCATAAACATCCATTGGACACTCTTTTTCTTGAAAGAGAATATTCTCCCCTACAACAAGCCACTTGCCTGTGTCATGGCGCTTTCACGGGATCAAAGACAGGATGCAAGTAGCTCCTCTCGCAAAAAGCTTTCGACGGACAGTCGTAATCCCTCACCACCGGAACCATTTCTACCATCAACAAGAGCCACGCCGATTGCCCCGACAAACCCTCAACCACATGATCGATCGCGATCGGATTCGCGGAGGATGACGATGGCCGAGTCGACCGAGTCCCGCTTCCTGAACAATGCAGCCCAAACTAGCACTGGGCCAATTCGTGGCTCACCGACACTTGAGCTTGATGCTGTCGACAATGCCCTTCTCAGAGAAGTCCAACGAAAGGCTCGCGAAAGCACATCTGTTCTCGGGACAAGTCCTCATCGTAAACGGCAGCGCATAAATGGTGATCGGTATGTGACCGCTTAATGCCTCATGTGATGTCGTGTATCTGAGGCTAACATTCTATCATAGATTTATACCCACACGGTCAGGTCAAGATCTCCAAGCTAGCTTCAGCTTGCTACACGAAGAAGGCTCACCAGCCACTCCGCCCCGACCAAAAAAGCGGACACCTCATGGCGAGCTTGACTTCCAAAAAAGTAGGTCCACTGCACGATTCGTTTACACTGCCATGGAACAAATACTGACGGGAAAATACAGCCGAAGAAGCAAATCGGGTCTTCTCCAAGCTCTTGCGCGCCGAGCTTTTTGAAGGCAGCGTACCCCATGAAATGACAACGCGGGGGTCGGGCATGCGCTCCCATACACCACCAGCACCATCTGGCAACAGCACGATTTCAAATATGTCGCCTTCCACTCCCAGCAAAAACCTATTCACATATGTTTCTCCTGCCCATCATAACGTGGAAGGCCATCCCACCCCATCCAAAACGCCTCAAGGACGGCATGGGCCGAATCTAGACACCAGAGCTGAAATCTACAGTCTGTCTCCTGTTCGCCTTGGAAGCCAACAAATGCTCACAAGTCCACGACGGCAACCACGTGCTGTCAGTAAAATACCATACAAAGTACTGGACGCACCGGAGCTAGCTGACGATTTTTATCTGAACTTGGTCGACTGGGGAAGTGCAAATGTTCTTGGTGTAGGACTAGGGTCCAGTGTCTATCTTTGGAACGCACAAACAAGCAGAGTGAACAAACTTTGCACTCTGGAAGATGATACTGTTACGAGCGTTTCCTGGATCCAAAAGGGGACGCACCTCGCTATCGGAACTGGCAAAGGCCTGGTTCAAATCTGGGATGCGGAAAGAACTAGAAGACTTCGCACCATGACAGGCCACACAGCTCGCGTTGGCTCACTTGCGTGGAATACGCATATCCTCAGCTCCGGATCCCGCGACCGTTTAATCTACCATCGTGATGTCCGGGCTCCTGATCAGTGGCTGAAAAAGTTGGTTGGCCACAAGCAAGAGGTCTGTGGTTTGAAATGGAACTGCGAGGATGGCCAACTTGCCAGTGGAGGCAATGACAATAAGCTGATGGTGTGGGATAAGCTTTCAGATACGCCATTGTTCAAGTTTGCCGATCACACTGCAGCGGTGAAAGCCATTTCCTGGTCTCCTCACCAGCGAGGGCTACTGGCATCTGGAGGTGGCACTGCCGACCGCCGGATCATTTTCCATGACACCATAAATGGAACAATGACCAACCAGATTGACACAGGCAGTCAAGTCTGCAATATTGCCTGGTCCAAGAACTCCAACGAGATTGTGTCTACCCACGGCTATAGTCAAAACCAGATTGTGGTATGGAAGTACCCGTCGATGACTCAGGTCGCCAGTCTCACAGGGCATACTTATCGTGTTCTTTACTTGGCCATGAGCCCTGATGGCCGAGTAGTAGTGACTGGAGCTGGTGATGAGACTCTTCGCTTCTGGTCAATCTTTGGCAGACGGCCCGGGGCCAAAGAAGAGGACGAAGGCAGTGGCAGGTTATCAGATTGGGCAGTAATCCGATAACCCTGAAGCTTACCCGATCCAGACGCAAATCGTCATTTCTCGCATTGTTCTCGACTTTGTGAGCATATGAGCATGACCTCTGGGGAAGTGAGCGTACTATTCTGTCACGATGAATCGGCAAAGCTCAGGCCATGGAATTCTTTTTGTCTTGGTTCTTTACCTCGACCTGGACATCTGGGGAGCTTCAGACAAGTCAAATCCTGGACTAATGTATTGTATGAGAGAAGAGTGCAAGCGGCCTGTTGCTTTTTCCATAGACGGATCGTGTGTTGTACACCATAACTTCACATATACCTTGGATCATTCTTTTACAGCAAACCCGCAATATTTAATGAACTTACGACGATTACTTATCGAGACCAACTGTTGAATTGCTTTACTTAATATGCAACTGTGGCACAGAGTGAATTGTATCTGACCATGCGTAGGACAAGTAAAGAAAATAGTCCGTGGTGTTATAAAGATTCGAAGAACTTGGCTCACGCCAAGAGGAAGCACAAATAAAAGTAAAATATTACATTTACGCAGAAACCTACCGAAACCCAAGATTGCAATGAAAATGACAAATGAAAAACCCATCGAAGACTGTCCAATATAAACAGCGTAGCAGGTGGTATGTCTACTTTCGTTGCTGAAGACCACCTTTATTGTCATCAATGCCCGAAGCTACAGGGTTAGAAGCTCCATTGACCACAAGTGCAGGAATATCTTTTGTAGACGAGTTGTCATGAGTGGTGTCTCCACTAGTATCATGAAGCTCATCTTGGTCGGCTTCTATGCTGTCATGATCTCGTGAATTGTGTGTTGAGGTTGTGGAATAATTAACAGGACTAGGACCAGAAGGCCTTTCCGCTTCGGAAGCATGTTGCCATTTTGCTACATCGGACTTCAAAGCCTCCAATTCTTTCTGGAACCGAGTACCGAATACATCGATGTAGAAAGAAGCGCCATTGTAGACACTCCAAGTGAACATAAGACTCAGGAACAGCGTGGATGCTGTCGTACTCGAAAACCATAGAGTGCATGGTATCATGGTGAGAACGGCATAGAGATACTGGATTACCATGAAAATAGGCTCTTGGAGATATTCGGACTGCGCCAGGACAATTTTGCCTATCCATGCTTTGGCATACGAACGACGAAGCCACGTGAAGGATGTAGGACGACCAGCGAGAATTTTGTCACGCCGACGAATGGAGATGAGAAAGTAGTATGACAGCTGCCAGATTGCATAGGGGATACTACTCCACGCCAGCATTGACGAGAGAGTTGCGTAGTTGTTTGGGGAATCGATCGGGGCAGTCTTGATTGCGTATGCTGCTGGGAATCGAGCGTGTTGCAAGTCTGGAGATATCAGGTGCACAATGCAATGCAGAGTGGCACAGGGCATAATGTGGATGAAGAGGGAGGTTACTTTGTCGAAGCTGTGGAAGACCAGAGAGTTTCGCCACATGATGATGGCGACAGCATTATTGCCAAAGGCAAGACAGTAGACAGAGGTGAACATCCGTTTGGAGTTTGGAAACACCCAAAGACTCAAAATGAGAAGCAAATTGACAAAGTAGCAAAGATCGGCCAGGAAGTAGTGGTAGCCGCGGCGGTGATATGCAATACCACGGATGGGCATGAAATAGAATAGCTGCGCCGTGTACCAGATATGGAAATACTGCGGAAAGCTGCCAAGGAGGTATCCGCTGATGAAGACGTTCATGACTCCACAGATGAAAGAGATCTTTTCACGGACTGTAATGGCCTTTGTGTCACTCCAGCGGTTGCCTAGATCCTCGACACCACGCCGCATATGTTGCCGATACCGTTCCAACTGTTCTTCTGCTGATGGAGCTCGCCTCTTCCATTCCTCGACCATGCGTTCACGGGCATGATTGCCGTGTGACTTCAGAACCTGTTGTGACTGGCGAACCTTTTCTCTCTGCGCAGAGATACCCCTCTGGAGCTTCTCAAAATGCTGCGACAAAGCAAAATTGTCAAGAATGTCCAAGATAGTAAGGCGATCAAGCGGGGGGAAGCCTTCCCACTCGTCTTGATAGTAGCTGTCTGCTGAAAAGGACGAGTTGCGTGAGAGCCTGGGGCTCTTGATTGCTTTGGAGTTCTGGGTTTCATCTGTGGTATCCGCAGATGATGACTGTGGTAGCTCAGGACGTTTGTGATCGGCGATCAGAGAGGGGTCCGGAGTGATTTCGTCGCTGGAAGATGGGGGGGTTTTTGACGTCAAGTTGTTGTTCGTGGCCATGACGCCATCGTTGTTTGCTTCCATGTTTGGAGATAGGCACAGATGTTGTGTAAGGCGGATTTTCGCTTCACTGGAACTCGGGTTTCTCCACGGGAGCTTAGAAGGCTTTAATGAAGAAAGAAATCAGCATCATGAATTTTCTAGGAATGGTGTAAACGACAGGTATAGCTGGGCAAAGATAGAAAGCGTGAAGACCTACCTACTGGAAACAGTTGCGAGCTTGGAAACCCTTGCGCACTAGTGGTAGACAGAGTAGAGACACCAAGCGTCCTTGTATTGTCGTTCAAAGAGGGAGTGTTGAACGGTAAAATAACCCGAGTGAATCGAAAACTCGTAGATTCACGTGAAGTTGGCGAGATGCGATGATGTAAATATGTGAAGAAGTCGTGGGCATAACCATGAACTAGGTGTCTTGAAGAATCGAGTGGTTATGTGTGACAAGGGAGGGGCTGAATGAACAAGCCGGTAGAAATGGCACATAATCAAAAACGGAACTATTCCAGGAGCAGGAGCTGAGCAAACAGCGGCAGAAAGTTGATTAAATCGCCTGATCTTTTCCTAGTATGAAGGAAACGGATAACAAACTATACCTCTCATTAGCAGAGCCTAATATCGCTCAATAAATGGTCAAGGTGCACATGCATGCATAGCCCTCAGTTGGATTCTAATAGCCCTTGTGTTGTGTAGTTGTTTGTAGGTAGCTCATATAGCTAGCTGAGTAACAGCTTCATGAGCGGACACGGTACATCCAGCCCCTCACAAAGCATTATTCTAGGGATCCCTTATTTTACTGCGCCTTCTGGGCTTTTCGGGGTGTATTTAGTCGTCCTCACTGCAGCTCCTTCTCGGCACAAATACGATCTTGTCGCTTTGTTCGGGAAAGACTCGCTGAGAGATATCAAAGGTGACTGTGTTCATGACGATATGATGATGTCAATAGGCTTGTCGTTGTTGTACCCTGGCGCTTCTTGTCCAAGCTTCGCAAAACAGCTTGGCCCTGGCTGGCTACAGTGGACTAGCTCATGTGCCAGCTGTCAGGTCATGTGATCAACTCTGGCAAGGCTGACCGTAGCTTAGGGGGCGGTTGTCATTTAGTAAAAAAGCGCGTTGGCTTCTAGTGCCATAGCTAAGCTGGAGCTTTTCCACGTCGCGAAACGCGCCTGTCCCCCCCCCCCCCCCCAAAGACCGCTAATGACCATATGAAGTGGCTCTTTTTGCGGGCTTCTATGATAATCAATCACCAAGGTTGCGCCCGAAACTCGACATCGCTTTTCCTTGAACTCTTGCAGATTTCCACCTTTTCTGTGACGATCCAAAAGTCTCGCAGACTTTCTGCAGTTTCGGAACCCTTATTCCATCCCCTTGTTACTTCCTTGCGCTCACTCAGCCTGTTGCGCATTCGCGAGCCCACCCCGCGATCTCAAGGTTCGGCGCAGGCACAAATCTTATCAAAACTCATAGCCTGCCCGCCCAAGCGTCGCATCAACCTCTTCCTTCTTAGTTTTTAACTCCAACTGCTCGGTTCTGCTTTATTGCTCGGTGTGACACCCAAGTCCTAACCGCCAAAATGGGCAAGCTCATAAGACTTGAGCTCTACAGTATGTCGTTTGTTTGAGTTCGGCTGGCTTCACGCCTCTATTCTCTACTGTGAATCGTACCTAACAGTATCACCTCTTAGACTTCAAGTCCTACAAGGGAAATCATACGCTCTTGTTTGGCGATTCTTACTTCACCTCCATTATCGGCCCCAATGGATCGGGAAAGTCAAATTCGTAAGCCTTGCTAAATAACATTGCGCCGACATAGATGAACTCATAAGCTAACAATCTCACGTCTAAGTATGGATGCTATATCCTTTGTTCTCGGAATAAAGTCTTCGCATCTTAGATCTGCGCACCTGAAAGATCTTGTGTACCGTGGGCGAGTACTCAAGACATCAAAGATCAACGACGATGGTTCCGCCACGACCGAGGGCGCAGAAGAAGCTGCCGAAGCTGCCGATAAATCCTCACGAGATGATCCCAGAACCGCCTGGGTCATGGCCGTTTACGAAGATGACGCAGGCGAAGAGCTCCGATGGAAGCGCTCCATCACCACCCAAGGCTCTAGCGAATACAGAATCAACGAACGAGTAGTAACAGCGCAACAGTACAATGCTGCTCTGGAGGCCGAGAATATCCTAATCAAGGCACGCAACTTCCTTGTATTCCAAGGTGACGTCGAGGCTATTGCAGCCCAGTCGCCCCAGGACTTGACCCGGCTGATTGAGCAAATCTCTGGCAGTCTCGATTATAAAGCCGAGTATGAGCGACTTGAAGCTGAAGCCGACGTTGCTGCTGAGAATGCAAACCATCAACTTCAGCGTCGTCGCGGCATCAACTCCGAGATTAAGCAATACCAAGAACAAAAGAAGGAAGCCGAGAACTTCCAGCGCAAGACTGATGAGCGTGACGATGCAATCGTGACAAGAACGCTTTGGAAACTTTATCACATCCAATCCACCATGGATGAGTCCACCACCAAGATCCGCGATCACCAAGAAGACCTCAAAGAGCATCGCCGCAACGTCGAATCCTTCGAAGAAAAGCTCGAAGAAGCCAGAAAGGACCAATCAACCACGAGTAGAGAAATCGGCAAGATTGAACGTGCGATTCGCCTCAAGGAGCGTGACATGGAAAGCAACCAAACTAGCCTGATCCCCATCGACGAAAAGATCCAAACCATCAATCAAGAATGCGTCAATCTCAACGATCGTCTTGAGACAACCCAGAAGGATGTCCAGCAATACAACGCCGTGGTGGAAAAGACCATGGCTGATCTTGCCAGCGTGGAAAAGGCCGAACAGCTTTACGAAAAAGAGCACAGTGAGCGCATGAAGAAGCTCGGCAAGGTGGTCGCAGATGCAGACCGCAGGGAATACCAAACTCTACGCCATCAAGTCAACACAAAAACATCGTCAAACCAATCCAACCTTGCAAATCTCATCCGGCAACAAAAAACCGACGAAGGTACCGTCAGTACATTCAAGGGAAAAATCGATCTTGCTAAAACCGCCCTCGAAAAGCATGAAACTGAACTTGAGTCTTTGAACCAGCGCAAGTCTGCTACTGATTCCACTGTGAAGCAGCTTGCCAAGGATATCGACACGAAAAAGAAGCAGTTCAATCAAATGCAGTCGGAGCGTGTACGAACAAACCAAAAACGGACAGAGTTGGAAGAGAAGATTGAAAGCCTTTCTGCCAAGTTTCGCGAAGCCGATGATGGTAGACGACAGAACGACCGGGAGACCCGTATGAAGGAGATGGTCATATCTCTCAAGCGCATATATCCCGGAGTCAAAGGTCGGATAGGGAGCCTTTGCAAGCCCAAGCAGAAGAAGTTTGACGAAGCTGTCATCGTGGCTCTTGGTCGTGACTTCGATTCGGTTGTGGTTGATACTGAGAAGACCGGTATCTCTTGCGTGCAATACCTGAAAGAGCACCGTTTCCCTCCCATAACATTTATCCCTTTGGACAACATCAAAGTCAACGCCGTCAACACTGCCATCAAAGGTGTTAATGGTGCTCGCCTCACCATTGATACAATTGACTTTGATTCGGTTTATGAGCGTGCTATGGCTTATGCATGTGGCAACTCCGTCGTGTGTGACAGCTTGGAAATTGCTAGGCGCGTCACACTCAAGACACCTGTGAAGGCTGTCACTTTGGAGGGCTATGTCATCCATAAGGCAGGTCTCATGACTGGAGGACGCGGCCCAGAAAAAGGCAAGCGGCGTTTCGAGGAGCACGATGTTCAGAACCTGGAACGTGCCATTCTAGCTGCCAAAGAGGAGCTAGATAAGCTTCCTCGTCGCGAACGTAACGCAGAGGAAGCCTTGCAAAACGAACTGTCCAGTCTGCAACAGCGCCATGCCCTTGCTAAGAATGAGCTTGCCGCGCTGGAGAGGAATATTGCCAACGTCACGAAACTCGCCGATAACGAGCAAAGAAAGCTCGACGAGTTGGAGCCCGAGTATGCCGACAAAGATGCTGCCCTCAACCGCATTCGCGAAAAGGTTGCCGAGTTCCAGAAAGCCATATCTGTTGTGGAGGACAACATTTTTGCAGGCTTTTGCAAGCGGCTTGGTTACAGCGATATCCGAGACTATGATGCCCAACAAGGCAGCATGGAACAGGAGATTGCCGAGGAGCGCAGCAAGTTCAGTGCCCACAAACAGCGCCTCAATGGCAACCTCGACTGGGAGAACAGTCGATGCGATTCCACCAAGGCCCGTGTTGCCAACCTACAGGCCCAACTTCAGAAACGCAAGAAAGATCTCAAGGGGTACAACAGCGAAAAGGTCAAGATCCAAAAGGCCCTGGCCGCAGCAGAAGACGAACTTGATGCACTCAAGGAAACCCTTGATGAGTACCGCTCTGAACTCGACGAAAAGGCGCAAAAGGTGGCCGAGGCTCGACAAGAACTCCAGAAACGGAGCAGAGAAATCGACATGCTTCAAAAGGAGATTAGTGCCTTGGAGAGTGTGGTGCAAACTCAGGGAAACGCCAAGTTCAATCTGCTTCGCCGTTGCAAAATGGAACAGATCAATGTCCCCCTTTCCAGTGGCTCTTTGGATGATCTTCCTAACCAAGACAATATACTTCTTGTGGCTGATCCCGATGCCATGGAGCTTGACGAGGAGGACGAGGATGAGCAGATGATGGACGCTGCCATGCAAGATCACGGCATTGAGATTGATTTCGACAATCTGGATGACGACCTCAAGGAATCCGACGACCCCAGTGTTGAGGAAGGGCTAGAAGAGAAGATTGCAGCTCTATCAGCAGAGCTCGAAAAGCTGAATCCAAACATGCGTGCGATTGAGCGCTTGGAAAGTGTGGAAGGTCGTCTAAAGTCCACCGAAAAGGATTTCGAGGATGCTCGCAACGAACATAAGCAGGCTCGTGATTCTTTCAACGAGGTCAAGGCTCTCCGCTTTGAACTGTTTAGCAAGGCATTTACGCATATCCAGGAACAAATATCGAATGTCTACCGCGACCTTACCCGATCCGAAGCCTATCCTCTGGGTGGCCAGGCCTATCTCGACATTGAAGAAGATACCGATACACCTTACCTCTCCGGTATCAAGTATCACGCCATGCCTCCTCTCAAGCGCTTCCGTGACATGGAGCATCTTTCCGGCGGTGAGAAAACAATGGCTGCATTAGCCTTGCTGTTTGCCATTCACAGTTATCAGCCCAGTCCGTTCTTTGTGCTGGACGAGGTTGATGCTGCACTGGACAATGCCAACGTTGGAAAGATCAAGAAGTATATCCGTGAACACGCCGGCCCTGGCATGCAATTCATTGTCATTAGTCTGAAGGCTGGTCTCTTCCAGGACAGCGAGAGTTTGGTGGGTGTGTATCGCGACCAAGACGTCAATAGTTCCAAGACCATGACCCTGGATGTAAGTTTTCTGGTTTCCTATTTTCTCTCCATCTTCTTCTCCTTATGCTAACCTTGTCGTTCTCTCCAGCTGCGCAAGTACACTTGATGTTCATTTGGGGATATGTCATTGTCAATGATGGATGGACTGCATGGCGTTTAGGTGTGTGTTGGATGTCATAGTAAGCCAACTTGCACGGGAGCTAGGTTTTTTTTATTTTATTTTATTTCAAGAGTGACATTCACCACAATTAAGTCTCTTTAGTTTCGGAGTTGAATCAATTCGCATCTTTGCAATATTACAATATCTTGCTCTTTTTCGTTTGCATGTGTAGTCAAGCCCAATGGACTCAGGTTGAGTCGATGACGTCTTAAGTGGAGCAAGGCTGAGTAACCCCAGTTTTGAGCATCACGTCGAAACGTGCCAAAACATCATACTTGTAAATTTTACAGGTCAATTTCTAGCCTTTCAACCCTACCTAGTCTTTCTTTGGCGAGCAGACTTCCACCATAGACTCTCTCTCCATTTCTCTTTAAGCTCTTCTTTTTTTCCCCTCTTGCCCGCCCTCCTCATTCTCCTCCGCCGACGCGCAAATCTCTGAGGCTTCGCTCTTGTGGCTCGGAACAATAAAAAAAGTTATCTCTTTGCGCCTGTTGCGCTTCACTGAAACCCGCGTTTTCTCCCGTCGGCGCAATAAATCCATCGTCTTCAGAATCGACCACTCAACCCATCGACTAATTCTGGAAACCAACTATCATCAGTTGCCTTCAAGATGGATCTCGCTCAGAATCTTGTCCGGATGGTGACTCGGGCTTTCTATGAAACTCGGCACATCATCATTGTCGATGCTGTAATCACACATTCTGCGTATGTCCATCTATAGGCTCGACTGCTGCCTTTCTGTTTTGTTTGCTTGAGTCGCCTCGCTTTACGCTCAGAATCTAATAGCCTCGTTTTCACGTCTGCAGACTCCGCGACAATGATCTAGCCTATATCATGTCCATGAACATCAAAGATCTCCATAAGCTAGTCGGCAAGCTGTTAGAGGAGCGCCTCCTTCACAAGTACGTTGCTATAGCTGTTCCAAGGACCAATTAGTCGTAGTACTCGTTGTACTAATACTAATTCTGCATCTCTTAGATTTGGCCGCCCGGAATTGCGAGAGGGCCAGACAAGGCCAGTTACCCAAACATACTACTACATCGACTACCGCCAAACCCTCGATGCGATCAAGTGGCGGGTGTATACAATCACCAAGGATATTCAAGGAAACTCTATTGCGATAACGGAAAAAAAGGAGTATTTCTGCAATACCTGTGGCGCCGACTATACCAACCTCGAAGTCTTCTCTTCGTTTGATGAGACTGCCGGCTTTCTGTGCGAGAGATGCGGAAGCCCTCTTGTTCATGATCTCGAGCGCAATGCCACGGGGCACGAACAGTCAACGCGCATGAACAACCAGATCAACTTCATCACCGAAAGATTACAACAGATTGACGGTGTTTTTGTACCGGACAACAACTTTGAACATGCGCTAGCCAACTCGCGGCCGGTCCTGAGAGATGCCTCCAACCCAGGGACTACTTTCACGCCCGTCGATGCTAGTATCTCAAGGCCAACCGCCGTTAAAGGTCTTGCAAACACGGGGCCCAAGTCACTCGAGGTCAGTATCTCTGCCTCAGATGGCCCCACTGATGCCGAAGTTGCTGCGGAAAAGACACGCAAGGAAAAGATTGCGCAACAAAACGCCTTGCCCTCTTGGATGTCCAACTCGACGGTTACCGGAGATTCTTTCTCGGCGAATACCAACGACGATTCCTCCCTCCCGGTCATCAAGCCTGATGAAGATGACAAGACGGCTCTGGCCACCCAGACGGATGCAAATAAGGATCATGCTGCGATTGATGATTACTTCTTGCGCCTAAAGGAAGAGCAGGAGCGTCTCCGACTTCAGGATGAAGAGGAAGGGTCTGACGAAGATGAAGACGATTTTGAAGACGTTGTCGCAGCTGTCACAATAGATGCACCTTCGATAGCAGTGCCAGACCTGGACGATGGGAGATCGGCTAAGAAAGTCAAGCTGGAAGAGCCTGTATCTGAAGAGAGCGAGGATGATGACATGGAGTTTGAGGATGTATAGGGAGCAGGATCTTGCATTCCACAATAGCAGCCAGCGAGTCGAGCCCGTGTTTACTCTGTCCTATTTGCTTCGCTTTTTTTTGTTTACGCGTCGCCTTGGGGAATGCAGTTTCTTTGCCATGCTGGGTTCGTTCTTCAGGGTTATTTTGAGCATTTGACGAACAACTAGATGTACACAGAAAACAGTACTACGATATATTTGGGATCCTGTCAGCAGGTGGAAAAAGAAAACTAGTACACAGCAGATTAATAAGTCTTGATAATCCATTGTCATTTCCAAGCAAGCAAGAAGTTGCTTGTCAATGGCTCACGTGATAATTACATTTTGGCAGGCTAGACTATGAGGGGCTGGAGGCGGAACTCCCTCTACGAAATCGTGTACATTCAAATGCCAGGATACAAGTACATACGTATTCTGTCCTCAAGCTTCACATCTCCCGGCCGCTATCTTCACATTCATTCTCCGCCATCCACAAACCAATTGATCACGACCATTCACACAAGTTGTACTTTATACTATCAAAATGGTTGTTAATGTTGCTATTTCGCCTGAATTTGGGCAAGTTGACAAACCCCAATGTCTCACGTGTCATCTTCTGTGACATCGTGACGTACAGCCCGCAAGAAACATGCAAACTGACTTGCTATAACAGCTATGTCCTCAGCGTTGCTACCACCAGCTTTTTCTTAAGCACAGCTCTGGGAATTCAAGTTTCGACCTACCGCAAGGCTGCTGGCATCAAGTATCCTATTGCTTACGCCAATGACGAGCTTGCGTCCAAAGACCCCAAGGCTTTCCAGTTCAACTGCGGTAAGCTACTCCCCTATAGTCAAGACCGAATGGTCACTAATGTGTTCATTGTCTCTTTATACAGCCCAGCGCGCCCATTTGAACTATGGCGAGGCACATACATCGTGGCTGGGTGCGTTGCTGATTTCCGGTCTGCGATACCCCACGGCCTCAGCTGTGATCGGTGCCCTATGGGTAGTTGGTCGCGCTCTCTACGGCAGAGGATACGTCGTGAAAGGCCCCGAGGGCCGTATCAGCGGCTCGATTGTTTGCTTCCTGAGTGACATTACTCTCAAGTCGATGGCTCTCTACACCGGTGTCATGTTTGCTCTTGGCCACTAAAATAGCTCGGCTATACATCCAACCCAACACTATTTATCACTTTTCTTTTGCGTGGGAAATTGGTCTAAATTCAAAATTACAAAGCATGACTTTGCCAGTAAACTATCAGGAGGTTCCTGGAGTCGTGTATTGTGGTTGCGAGCAGGGTTACCTCCGATGGCGGAGCTTTAGTTCTCCGTTGTCTGGTGTAGATGAGGAATGTTGCTCCTTCACATCTGCATTGCTCGAGGCAGAATGCTCGATGCCGTTATTCCCAAGGAGAAAGTCTCCAAAATACTTCAGAGCGCTGAACATTTCTTCTCCACTGGGAATAATGTACTCCCGTGGAAGCAGAAAACCATAGACGCCAGTGTCTTGTAGCTTGATCTGATAGCTGTAGTGAGCTTGCATTTCGTGGTAGAACCAATCAATAGCAGAGCCACCACCAGTTTCCAGGTGGGGACCAGACTTGGCGATAGACCCTTCACAAGCAGACGCAAATGTGTAGATGTCACCATCAGAAAGGCGAATTGCCTTGGCAAGACCGGCAGCAAGCTCCTCTAGATTTTCGAGGTTTGGGGGTTCAACATGGCACGAATGAGAGTAAGGAAAGAGCACTTGCTGTGAGTATGAGTGCAGGTCAATCAGGCCAATGAAATGGGTTGAATTGTCCTGAGTGACATTGCGAGCCCAGTCTGCAAGTTGACGGGTTTCCGTAGCTTCAAACGGCTTGATACCAGCGAAGCCCTCGGAGCAGGGATTCTTGTGCATGACCGAAGATCCCTCCCAACCAAAACTAAACGTGTGGTCTAGGTCGAGACCATGGCAATATGGTGCGTCGGTTGGCTGTCGCGACTTGCGCCATAGGCGATCGGTTGTCCAGGTATACTCAAAGCCATCTGGGTTCAGAACGGGCACAAAGATGATATCGAACGACTCGACAATCTTGCTGACGACGCGATCTTTGCCATAGCGAGTGGCAAAGGCCCATGCTAGATAGTTGACACTGGAAGTTGAGACCCACTCGCGAGCATGAAGGCCGCCCGTGACCAAGATAGTCTTGCGAGGGGCTTCGTCGAAAGGGTCTGTATTGATTCCAAGGCGGATACCGGTTATCTCACGACCTTCATAAGAGGTACCTATTTGAACCAAATGTACATGGGTTGGGAACATGGCTTGTAGCAAGTCAATCCACCGTCGTATAACCTACGAGTGCATTAGCAAAGACATTCATTGAATACCCAGGAGAAGCAAAGAAAGCACTTCTTACAGTCAATGGTTGATAGTCTTGGAAGAAAACATCGTCGGAAACGGTGATGATGCTATTGACATCTTGAGCATAGGATGCCGTATCATACGTCCGTGATGATTTAAGTTGCTCACGTAGAGCTTGTGGGTAGGTGTTTGCGACATGCTCACTGAGATCATGGGATAATGTCGTCATGCCGTTTTGCATGCCTTCGGGTAGCAGGCCCACGAGTGACTTGACGTCATTGGAACGAACTCTGATGTCGATATGACCGTTGGCAACAGACCACACGTCAAGCAGAAGAGCATTAGCGGCATCGTGAAGAGCGGATTGTTCTTCAGCGGTTGAAATATTGAAGCGCAAGAGCATATGATCAGAGTATTTCGACATGATGTAGTCGTCGTGCTCCGGTTCCTTGCCGAAGCCAGGACGGTTGCTGATATCGCAGTAGCTATACAAGAAAGACTTGAGCGGCGATCTACAGATCCACGATGCTAAAGGACGTGGAGATGACGGGGGATGAAGTTTAGAGCCGGATTGTGGGAGATCATGGGCATATGCTGTCGTGCTGACAACGGCGACGAAGGCCAGTGTTGTGCGTAAATGCATGGTGGTGATTATCGGCCAACGTATGGTTGATAGAGGGGGTTGAGAAATATGGAAGACGTTTGTTTAGCACCGCGCTATGATTTTGTCCATGAGTATTGTCGTGAACAGAGATGCGCAAGACTAGCGATGGTGGATTGATGATAGTAAATAGAACAGAACTTTGATTAGGAACTGAGTCTCGTTGGTTGATAAGCTTGTGGAAAAGTAGGTTGTCGCAAGACAGTGCGACAAAAATGAAGGCACTAGCCCTAGCGTGCCTGAGAGCCCATACATGTCGCCACAGTGCACACAGTGTGGCCGACACGAGGTAAATAGCGTCATATCATAACTTGTTTAGAGGAGAGCAAAAGCCAGTAGTAAGCTTCTTTTGCTGCATGCTGTATATTTGGGTAGGCTATAGGGACACAGAATCCCCACAAAAAAGCACTCAGCCCAGTTATAGCAGAGACTCGACCAAGTACTGACGGCCAGGAACAGCAGTGTGCACGAGTGTGTGTATCCGTCGCCTATTGAATATTTAAGTCGACCACGAAAAAAGGTCACGGGATGCAGCATGCAAGAAAAGACTGGGACATGAGACGCGTTCACAGGACAAGGATGATGAGGCCACTGAAAAAAGGGGTAGGCGGGTCAGCATCCACACATGTCATGTCGATGTTCCCATGTACACATGCAACGAAGAAAAGGGAACATTTACAGGAAATAGTGTGAAGAAAAAAGAGGACACAAGAAGAAAAAAAAAGTGCATGAAGACCATAAAACCAGCACACGATTTTCAGCTGATTAATGGCTTGCATGGGCCCGGGTTGGCGATCAATTCAGGCAGTTGTGCAAGTACATGTATATATGTCCTCATCTACCAGCTGCGACAACATTTCATCCATGGGTTTATATTTATTTCAATAAATGCGCGCCCTAATAAAACGCATGCTAAGGTGACGAGTCCCTCATCCCCCCAATGCACGGCTACGTATATGCCCGGCTCGTGCTCTGCGAGTACAAAAACCAGTGGTGATCCTATACCCTGGCACATGTGTAAACATGTTTGGTGGTGAGCCCGGACTTCGAGAAAGGTGGCTACTTGGCCAAGTGAGTGAAACTTTGTCTCCCATGCGATAGATGGAGGCATGAAAGACATCAACAAGCAGGCAGCTGCTCCGTTTGGAGACAATGCTGTGAAATTCCGCTGCCATGTATGTAGTAAGAGCGAGGCTCCATCAGCAGCCCCCTCTATTTTCCTTTTTCCCCTCTTCCTCTCTCTCCCTCTCGCACATCTCTTGACATCACCAATCACCAGCTTGCACTCCCAACACAACTTTTCGCTTTTGATTCTTGTGATCCATTTATATGCTTATCCACCTTGGGATCTTGGCAAGTCCTCTTTTTCTCCCCCATATTGATCGCGTTCCCTCATTCAATCGAACCGCAATCCCTGTCCCCCTTTATGGACCTGTACATACATACCTCCGTTTCCTGTCGCAAGCTGAACGAGCCGCCCCCCATCTCCATCCCACCCATCCACTGCTCTAAGCATTTCTGAGAGTAAAGTTTCCACAGTAAAGTTGCAGCTCTTCACCAACTTTGCTTCCTGCTTTTTGCTCCCTTTATACCACAGCACTCGACTCGCTTCGCCCCAATCATCTACCCGCCTATCAATATCACAATCACAACCATAGCTGTGAAGGGAACAAACTGCCCCCCCCTCCCCTCCTGCAACCCAATTGTGGCTGGATGCCCTACCGCCAACTCGTCAGGAAACACCAAGCTCCCCACGACAACACACCACAACACACCACAGCACCGTACAATTGCGCTCTGCATCTCATCTCACGATACACAGTAGTAGTTACCAAGCACGAGATTCTCCTCTCAACAAGTAGTGGGCTGAGGAAACGAGTGTAAGACTCGCAGGGTTTCTGAGTTGGTCGGTCGGACTAGGACCGGCTGTTTGCGGCTTGGCCGGGCTCTCTATTCCCTGTTTGATTCTTCCTCTCCAACCTCAATCTTCACTCTACCGCCTGCTCCCTTTTTCTGCCCGTGATTATCATGAGAAATTGCGCCCAACCATGCCTTTCCTTCGCCGTCGCGGCATCATGGCCAGCGAGTCCGATATGCGACGCCACACTAGCCAGCCGCAAAGTCTCAGTACGGCAGATGCCAGTGACCATCTTCCGGGCCAGCTCTTAGAAAAAGTCGCCAACCCAAAACAGGGCGCCAACGAAAGCGAGTCCGATTTTCATTCTGGCCATGTGCTTTCGCCCGGATCCTACCCAAAAACTGATGCCAATGCTACCTCTACCACCTCTACCACCTCTGTCCTCACTCCCACCTCTGCCTCCAAAATTCTCAACGACGTTCTCGTCAATTTCTCGCAACACGACAATCGCCAGCAAGCATCCCAACTTAACGCGCCACTACAGCTTCAGCTGCCATCCAATCACCCATCGCCAGAAACCAGCGCCAACACCGACGCCAACACCGACGCCAACGTCGACATCAACAAGAAAATAAACCCCCATACTGGCAACGACATCAACGCCACCGGCCGTACTGAATCTACTCCCGGCGTCGTTCCCGCGTCCACCACTGAAGACACACGAGACCGTAGTCGCGGCCGTACAACTTACCGAACCTTTGATCACACCAACTCGGCTTCCATTTACCAGCCCCCTGCTGCCTCTTCACGCCGTAGTCACGATATCCCCCAATCATCGTTCTCACCATCTGCGTCGGCTGCTGGCGATAGTATCAAGGGACGGCGGTTTTCTCTGCGCTTTCGCAATGCTTCCGATTCTCAACTTCCGCTCCGTATGAAACAATTGGATGAATCTCCACCTCCGCCTCTTCCCGCTCCTCGTATGTACTATTCATCTGTCCCTTTATACTCCTCTTCTGCGTCCTCCTCCGCCTCCTCCTCCTCCCCCTCAAGTTTCCCCTCCTCAATAACTGTTTCTCCATCCAAAACACTCTTTTTGCAAACCCCCCTGAATCTAAGCACCTTGCTGTTCGTCACGTATCCAAAACAACAACAAACAAGTCATCGCAGCCGCCTTTCTAACCATTTCTATTTTCGTCTCTTGTCACACAGCTCCTGGTATCATCACCACCGCACCTACCGTCGACTTCGTTGCAATGCAAAAGAAACCATCGCGGCTGAGGCTGTCTCGTTTTCGTCTGGCAAAGAATGCCTCGACCAACACGCTCAAAAAGCCATCCCCCGCAGCATTATTGACAGGGCCGCCTTCGACCTCCGGCCCAGGACCAAGCTCGGGCTCTCTATCTCGTAAACCTTCGCGCGTTCTCAACCCGACCTTCACCCCGGATGCCAATCTGCAGACGCCCTTGTCTAGCAGCCCGCCATCTGCAGACACCAGTTTTGATTCCGCTGACCCCATATCGTCCTCACCCGCCCCAACAGTTGATGGTATGGCTGGTGACAACACGGCGTTCTCTACCACACCTAATCGTCGGTCCGATTCATCCGGCCCCTCTGACTTCAGCTCTACCGACCCCAAGTCGCAGAGCACTAACCAAAGATCTTCATCGTCAATATTCCGCTTGCCGCGCCGGAAGACAAGGCCAGCAGAATCTCTTTTTCCCACAAGCCACCTTCCGCAAAAGCCCAAAGTTAGTCTTGGAGATGACAGCCACTTTGAGTCCGACACCAGTACCTCGCTGAATATTCCCAATGCTGGGACGCTTTCCTTTTCTCTAAACACCGAACGTCCAGCCTCAAAATCAAAAACCTATGCTCCGCATACCCCCAGGCCACATTCTGTCCGGAGTAAAACCGCCACTCCCAATCTATCTCCATCGCCTGCTACCGCCCTTTTTAGACCGCAGTCCAATCACTCGGGACGTTCTTCGCCAATCAGGTCTCAAACACGCAGAGGCAGATCATCGACGCTGAGCTCTCTTGGTCATGATTCAAACGACGAGCATCTTGTTCCACCCAATTCTCGTCCCTCGTTCAACAGTGGCCGCAAAAGCTTCGGCGATCTCTTTGGCTTAAACAGACTTCGACAAAACTCGGATGCTACTATTGGACGTTCTGGCAACCTGACTCCAATCACCCCTGGGTCCGTTCCCTCAAAAAATAACTCATTGCAACTCGTTCGCGAAGAGGTTACCCTCCCAGAGAAGCGTGAAGACGATACGCCCGTCAAGTATCTCACTCGTGTTGAAGGCATTGTTCCTCGTGGAAGTATCGCCAGCGCTCTATCCAAGAGTCCCGATCCTTTTTATAGTGCCGTACTGCGGAGTTACATGCGCAAATCCAGCTTCTTCGGTGATCCCATGGACATGGCTCTGCGGAAACTTCTGATGGAAGCAGAGTTACCCAAGGAAACACAACAGATTGACCGGTGTTTGGTTGCTTTTGCCAACCGTTATCATGAATGCAATCCTGGCATTTACGCAAATCCAGACCAGGCATACTTTGTGGCCTTCTCTCTTCTGATTCTGCATACCGACGTATTCAACAAGAACAACAAACACAAAATGCAAAAGGCTGACTATCTCAAAAACACGCGCGAGCAAGGAGTTTACGACGACATTCTTGACTGTTTTTACGACAACATCACCTACACGCCATTCATCCACGTCGAAGATGACTTGGACTCAAATAGCGAGCGTCCCAGCCAGAGCAAAGGTAGAAGACGGCCAATCTTCCCCGGAGCACCGCCCGAAATACCAAAGAAGAGCAAAGAGCCTATTGACCCGTACACCCTTATCCTTGATGGCAAACTCGACAGTCTTCGGCCTAGCTTCAAAGACGTTATGAGTATCGATGACCATTACACTTATCTGGGCACGGCTGGACGGCTCGATCTCAAAGAGCTACAAAAGACATTTTTCAGAACTGGTGTTTTGCAAATCGTTTCCGCTCGTTCTCGGCCCGACGCTTTCATGACAGAAAAGACTGCCAGCAACCCGCAAGTGGCCCACCCTGGTATCGTTGATATCAAGGTCACAAAGGTCGGTCTTCTATGGAGAAAAGATGCCAAGAAGAAGAAGACTCGGTCACCATGGCAGGAATGGGGTGCTATTCTTACTGGTGCTCAGCTTTATTTCTTTCGCAACACAACATGGATCAAGAGCTTGATGCATCAGTACGACTCTCATATGAAGCAAGGAAATGATGACGTTCCTGTCATCTTCAAGCCTCCTTTGGAACAATTCAAGCCTGATGCCCTCATGTCAACGGATGGCGCTGTCGCTTTGCACGACATGTCATATAAAAAGCACAAGCACGCCTTCGTCTATGTCAGGCATGGTGGATTTGAAGAGGTTCTTCTGGCTGATGATGAACTAGAGATGAATGATTGGCTCGCCAAACTCAACTATGCGGCAGCATTCAAGACCTCTGGGGTGAGGATGCGCGGAGTTGTAGGCGCTAACTACGATGGCCAAAGCAGGCGAGCTATCCGTCGCCTTGATTCTGCAGATGGCGCCCAGGTTGTTCAAACTCCCAGCGGTGAGGTATCGATAACAAGGGGGCGTATAGACCACAAGATGGCAGAGGATATTTCTGCCGCACGGCGTCAAGTCATACTTGACAAGGTTGTCGAAGCTGATGAGCGCCTGAGTGTCGCCCAAAAGCTTTTGGACTTGCAGCTACGTAACGCTCGTCATTTGCAAATCATGGCCCCCATTCAAGTCAAGACCCGCGAGCAGGTCCTTTTATCTGCCGCCCGCATGTCAGCTCAACTGAAATGGACACGCGCTGAAATATGGCGTCTCAAGTGCCACCGAGATATCTTGATGCAAGATATGGAAGAGGAGCGACTTCTCATTAGTCCCCCTGGATCTAGCAAACTGGGCTC
>JAXHKQ010000401.1:0-19946 GCA_038407185.1 Chalaropsis ovoidea
CTGTTAAGCATATATTCCTGATTTCATTCAAAAATATAAAAGAAAAATAAAGGATTTTCATAATCATCAATCGATATACCTTATATCTAAAATTTGCCTTCTATACCCTATAATTAGTAACAGTAAACGACCACAGCAGCATCTTATCACAGGGGGGTCGTCGTCTGAGAGGTCGCCAGATGCGCGATTAGGGAGTGTTAAAGGCTGGCTCATGTGGGTTGAAGTGTGAGTAGAAGAAGCTGTGGAAGGCGAAGAGCCTCTTGAAGAAGAAGCCGGTGACGGAGATGAATCGAGTCGAGTACGAGAAGCAATCGAGGATGTGCGTGAGGGCGTTGTGGAAGCAGGGCGTCTATAGGTGGACATTATGGCGTATGGCATGTGACGGTAATAGTGCCAGCAAAGCAGATGGGGGGTTGTTCGGTGAGGAACGAAGAAAAGACAAAGAACAAAGAAGTGGCGGTATGAATGGGGTTAGAGCGAGAAAGGAGGCTGTTGGCTTGCGCTGGCTTGCACTATGAGGCAATGGTGGTCGGTGGGGGCGCGTTGGTCTTTGTGGGAGTCGAAGGAGGGTATGTGAGAGAAGAAAAGGCTCAAGTATGGTATAAAAACGAGTGGTCTGGTTGGTGTTGAGAGAACAAGATGGAAGAAACAAGTGCAGACAAAGTTTCAAAGAACAGCGAGCGATCAGTTCCTCGGGCTTGGGGTTACAAACATAAATCTCAGATGAAATGAAATTCGGTCGGCAAAAACAAGAAGGGGCTCCCTTTACATGCAGGGATCCATGACGGAGTTTGTTAGTGGCAGCGTAGGAGGAGGTCGTGTCGCAGGTCTGTTCGCTTTGGCTCTTGAATCAAAATATGGGGACGGTTTCTGGTGTGTTGAAGAAAGAGGGTTGTATAATGACGTAGTTGGCAGGCGGAGTAGACAAGCGGTGATGTTCTATGTCCGGAGGGAGCTTCAAAACTCGAAGCCGCGGAAGAAAAATACAAGTCAAGAGAGTAGATGCGCTGTGACGTGTTTGTACACCGGTTGGTTCTCTGTATGCTGCTGTGCTCCCAAGTTTGTGTCTCGTGTGTCAGAAGAGTAGGCGGAGAAAGCAAGAGGGCGTTTTCTTTTCAGCACACTTTGTACTGTGAAGCGCCAGCGAAATAAAGTCGCTGGCTGAATCCGCCTCACCGCAGCCACTTGCTCCCTCTGTCCACCGCTCGTTGAACGAGGATATTTAGGAGCAAGTTGTTCGGCTGGCGAGGGGACCTTGGCAATGAGCTGGGTTGCTAATACTAGGGCCAAAATCCAACAGAGGTGATGCTGCAAATAAAGAAAAGACTGGGACTTTCGAGGGGACGACTCAAGCCAGCATGTAGGTCCCGAGGCACAGAGAATGGGCGTGGTACTGTGAGGGGAGAGTGGCTGGTAGATGTATGCACCGGTGTAGCAAGTATAAGTCGAGTAAAGGAGACCGTTGGAAAGCAGCAGGGCAGCAGAGAGGCCTGTATTAGGCAGTATTAGGCAGTTGATGAGGCGGTTTCGTGAAGTCGTGATGGTCGATGGCGACGCAATAGGGTGAGGGAGGGGTAAGGAATGTATGCAGTAGGTATGGAAGCAAGTAGCGTCGGGCTAAAGAAAACAAACAAAGAGTGGCAAATATCATGAAAGAATGGAAGAACAATAAGCTGTCAAAGAGAGAACAAAGAACGACTAGATCATCACCGACGCACGCCACATGTTGGCGATGGAGAGTTTAGGTGGGATGAGAAACAGAGACAGACAAGCACAGAGACAAGGACAAATACAAAGAGGGGGAGATCGTCATAGAAGAAGAAAAAAGAGGAGAAGAAAAGAAAAAGAAGTAGTTGCCCGTTTTGTTTGTGAAAATTCTGCTCACGTTGTTTTCCTCTTCCTCCTCCCTTGATTCCTGGAAATTGAAACGGGTAGTTGCGCTACCACTATCGCAGCCGATAAGAAACTTTGTGCAAGAGCGACAACGTGCACCTTCCATCTGAAGGCTGTGTTGGGGGACATTGTCCATACAGCGAGATATATGCGCTCTATATTAAGAGGCGGAGGGCCGGCGACGCCAAAGAAAGGGCTTTCATTTGCCACTGGTGCAGTGGTCTGCAAGGAGACTGCAAGCCGCTGCGGCTGCGTCGTGATTTTCTTTTGGCTGTTTTGCTTCCTGTATCGCCAGATGAGAAAGAGGAAAAGAAAACATACACACCGAATGTATACAAACAAAAACAACCTAATGCAGACGAAAGAAAACAAAACAAACAGCACGTCACCATCTGCCAGGTTCAACCTAAGCGACAGCTGTATGTAAAATATATGTACATGCACATATGTACATGGATACATTGTGTTGCATTGATTGGCGGCATATTAGTACATCCTGGTTATCTATGCGTGGGCAGTTGCCATTTAGCAAGTTTGACAACTTTCCATCCCCAACATCACAAGCAATAGAAGGATTGACAGTTCATAGCCAAGTACTTACAGTACAGCACCTTATCTGTGACCCCACATGGCCATGTAGAGTTTAACTTTGCTGTTTGTCTTGGCTGGGTATTTTGCTGGTTTCACCCAGAAGGGGGTTGTACAACAGCTCGGCGTGTGTTTTAGATCTTCATCTCGATATCGAGCTGTCATAATCACATGCAAAGAAGTGTCTTTGCCTTTGTTATCGCAGAGTGTGAAGATTGTTGGCATTGTGATTCTCGGAATATTAGGGTTGTTACCATAGTGGGGCTGGGGCTTAACCAAGGTCGAAGATAGATAAGATAACGCTCCTCGAATAAGCGCCACTGAGCTTTGTATCTTCGCTGGGTGCAAGCTGGAGACGAATGCCAGACGTTGAAAATAGGCCCCGTAGGAAAACAGCATAGAATCATCACGATCTCGGGACAAACTGGCTGATATTTTTCATGTCTCTCATTTATACAGAGTTCAGGGAATTTGGTTCACTTGGTCTCCGTCGGACCCGCTGGCGTCGCGTATGCAACATAGTGGGCTAAATGAAATCCTTCATCCCTCAGCCACCTTCTGGAAACAGTACAGCGTGCCGCGTCTACAGCGCTAGTGCGTCAATGCTCAGAGAAGCGCGGCAATTCTCAGATAAATGCAGCAATTCTTAGAGAAGCGCGGCAAAAAACGAGGGTTAACTAATTAAAAGGGTGGTGGGTAAGGGTAAAGGGCCAGTGCGAGGGGTAGTGCCCTGATCAGACAACACTAAGCCTGAAGCAGTGAAATGGCCTATAGCGCAGGCTAGGGAGCCCTAGAGGGACTAACGGAAGATGGCAGAAAGGAGAGATTCTCAACTTCTTTGTTAGTCTTTTCCTCCCTTTTGCTTCTACAAAGGGGGGTTGTCGAGATATCATACTAGGCCCACTATTAACCCTAGATCCTTCGACTAGGCGGCTCACTCACAAGCCGAACTTGAACTTGGCCCTAGTCTTGCTTTAGTCAGCATCGCTTGCTCTTCATTCAATTCACGGGCCTTGTCGGCCGCAGCCACTGCCGGTCGCAAGCTTCCATACAATAGCTTCAGAATCCCCATGCAGGTACGCAGTTTCTGTCCCATGGCGCTTTCCCTTTATGCCATCCACTTTCTTTCTATCTGTCCCCTCTTGCTGGCATCAGCCAATCGCCCCGGCCGCCCCTCATCTTGACTTTCCTTTATCTCTGTCTGCATCCTCGTCACGATAAATCGTTATCAATCATCATTTTGCCCGTTTATCCATCGCCGCCGCACTTCTCCAACCTCCAATAAAGACTAGGTAGCCTCCTTGCGTGGACTACGACAGCTTCTGCGCCTCCAAGCCATATCTTGGCTGCAGCCTTGTATCACCATAGCAAACAGCCCAGCCGTCTTTGATGGTGATCTGATTATTACACAAACGGCTCGGCTGAAACAACGGACGACAGACAAGGAAGAGAAAAGGGCAGACAACGAATCCCATCGAGTAGCTGCGTGCCCTGACTTGACGCCGTCGAGGGGGCACACTATCACTACAGAAGACGACAGGCCTTAACCCTTGAAGCTTCTCCATCTCCATCTCCACGCCATCGCCATCGCCACTTCATACCATCTCCTTATGCAGGCCCGCAAGAGAAAGCAGCCCCCATCAGAGGGAGGCTCGGAGACCAACACCGTGGGCGCCTCGACCATCCATCCGCCATCAACATCAGATAAATTCCAGGCCACGGAAAATGGCAAGCGTCGTGTGCGCAAGGGCACCAAGAGCTGCTGGCAATGTACGTTGTTTGGCTTTAACTACACCACACCATCTTCATCACCAACTAGATTATCATCATCGTCGTCGTCGTCATCGCCATTCCCGCCATCCCCGCTGCCGCCGCTCATGACAGACATCAGCATCACCAATCCTGTGTCGTGCTAAATCCTGCCCACCTATGACGTACATTTGCCACCCCCTAGCTAACCACTGCTCGTTTCCAAGGCCGCCGGAGAAAAATTAAGTGCGAGTACAAGACCGAAAACGCCTCCGTATGCATCCGCTGCACAGAAAAAGGCGAACAATGCCGCAGCCAGGAATACCCCGAAGAGCCCGGCCCCGAGGAGCGACCGGAACCGGCCGCCACCACCGCGCGGACTGTCTATCAGCGGCTATCTGAAATGGAACGAGCCCTCGAGCTTGTTGTCAAGGTCGTCGGCCCAGGTAAAGGACTCCCCAGAGATCTGTCTATGCCGCCGCCGCCTGCTGCTACGCCAGTGGCAGAGGAGGGCGCAATCGCCCATTCTGTTGATGGCGCCAGCATCATGGACGACGACCCTGATGCCGAGGAAGAGCCCAAGGCCGGGTCGGAGGCCAACTCTTGCGGGCCGACAGATGCATTGCCTACCGACCAGCCGATAATACTGCACCACAAAAAGAGGTCGCCACAGCAGAATACTCGGCGTCCTCTCTCACTTCCGCGCTCAGTACCACAACCACCCCCTCTGCGAATCCCGGCTCCAGGCCCCTCGTGCATGTCCTCCCTGCAAATACCGCCACCTTGTTCCTCTGGAAAAACCCAACGACATAACAATGTACTCGCCTGGCAGTACGCACTCCCATCACCAAACTTTTCCGAGTCTTCCCGGGCTGGCTTATATTCACTACCACCAACACTGCCGCGGTCCCAAAAGCTGGATGCCCTGCGCATGAAACTGCTGCCCCTATTTCTCCCACAGGAAGACATCAACCGCATATTCGAAAACAGCTCCGGTATATACTTCATCATGTCGTCTATATTTCCTATAAAAAGCATCGTAGGGCTTCGGGGGCATGCGGTACAGGACATGAAGACTGTGCCATTACCTACGTCACATCCGCTCTGCATGGCCAAAAAGCTGATGCAGATGGCCGTCATAATTCAGCACCTTGAAGCAACCCTCGACCCTGCCGAGCTGTCCACCAAGAAGCCACTCGCCACTATCACTGAGGAATGGTATACTGCGACCACGTGCCTGATTACCAACGACGATGAGCTTCTTGTTAGTTTGGAAGGCTTAGAGTGTTTGCTATTACAGTGCCTCTACATGGCCAACATGGGGAGTCTGCGCAAGGCCTGGCTCATCTGCCGCCGTGCCATCACCTTTGCACAACTTATGGGTCTTGGCCAGGGACTGCGCTTCATGGTCCCCTCGCTCGACCTTGAAACCGACCCATCTTGGAAGCCATCGCCAGGCTTCCTATGGTACCGCCTCAACTTTTTCGATCGATATACTTCCTTGCTCTTGGGCCTTTCTCCAGCCTCCCACGACACATCTTTTGCCACACCTGGCGTCCTTGCAGAGCTCTCCCCCACCGAAAGACTGGAGCGTATCCTGACTATTGCTTCTGCGCGGATCAGCGACCGCAACACACTCCGTCCACACAATGCCCGCGAAGTTACCATGTCTATATACAGCCAAATTACTGCAGCCGCCCACTCCAATGGTGCAGATTGGTGGAATCTGCCGGACCTCTGTGGAGTGTCCTTCACTTCCGAAAGTCTGTCGCCAAACCTGCAAATCATGGTGCAGATGCACTTTTTTAGTCTGGTTATTATTCTACATCTACCATATATGATGAAGGGTACTACGGCGGAGCAGCGTGCGTATAGCAGATGCCGCTGCCTGTGTGCAAGCCGTGAGGTGCTTACTCGCTACTGCAGCATGCGGTGCAATGCCATGAGTGGTATGATGTGCAGACATATTGACTATACGTCGTTGGTTGGCTCGATGACACTTTTGCTGTCATATCTTGATCAAAGTTCAACATGTAATGATCTCAACGACGAAGACGTGTGTGAGTTCCGTGGCACGGCCAACATTTGCCCAGAGGACCAGAAGCAAATGGATAGGGAGTTGGTGGTCAATACGCAGAAGATTCTCAAGGATGTCGCCCAGAGGAACAACGACAAATTGACAGCCGAATCGGGGGCTATTGTCGACCAGCTTATGCCAATTATCGATCCCAACACGGCCTCAATGACTGGTCTATGTCACATTAATGTGCCTTATCTTGGCACAGTCACACTGCGCACTCGGAAGACATCAAACAATAACGCCGCCAGCCAACAGAACCAAGAAACATCAACATCCAGGCCAGCCGAGTCTCTATCGACAGCAGCAGGAATGGCGAAAGGAAACTCAGCGATGCCTTCTACATCGATGGCCATGGGCCCAAACTCCCTCACTGGGCATTCATGCTCGTCCAGTTCTGCAATGTCGATGACATCGGCCACAGCACCATCGATTGTCGGCGTGCCTTCTCAGATATATATCACTAATGTCGATATGCCCAACGAAGAGACCGTCATGGCGCCCGGAGTACAAGGCATCCCCGAAATGGGTGACCTGTTCAGTCTTGATCCGGACTTGTCAACATATCTCAACTTTTGTCCACTTCAAGGAAACGAGTTTGCCAGCCTACCGCAGCATGACGCAGGCAAACCAGCGCACAATCTGCCGGCCAATCCGCAACAGGATTCCCCGCAGCAACATTCCTGTAGCGATGGTATAGCAATAGCCCATCGCCAGAACAGGAATCACCAGGAGCAAGCCCACCAGCCTCAACATCATCACCAACCGCACCATCCGCAGCAACAACACCAAACTCACCACCATCATTACTATGACCCACAGGCTGCAGCACAGCAGCCACTGCATCCCACCGTCATGGGCGATCAGATCAGCAGCCAAGTGAATGCCGTGCCCCAAGGCCAACACCTGCCCGGGCTCACCGCCGATGCTGGACGGTGGGCTTTTCAGGGAGTGGATACAAACTACTGGACATTATTTGGACAGCCGTTTAACGATGATATGATGAACATGCCACATAGCCACGGGTAGAAAAGAGACGAAGTAGAGGAGGCAATCTAGTGGTGACGGGGAAGAAGGATATCATGTGTGTTTTGTTGATATAACTCTGTCGTTTTTTCTTGGGCCTTCTGAGCAACGATCTAGAAGCACTATTCTCGGTTTTATACGCATAGAACAACAACAAGGTGGGCAGAAAAAAAAGACATTACCAACGAGCATATCTTGGTGCGCACAGACAACATTGCAACGGATGGGATGGCCACCACGAAGCGGCGACGCATTGGTAATTTGGTAATTAGGGTTACAGTGAGACAAGCTTAAGCTTATAAGCAAAAGTGACCACATCATTCGTCCTCCGCCACGGACGGACGAAGATGAACATCACAACGGCAGTTACCAAAACGAGACCGATCAAAGGGCTGACTCAGACCGCCCACAAACATTTTAATTGTGGATCTCATTTCCATCTCATTTAGCCCGTGTTTTGCCCCTGAATTAACCCTCAATAGATGCCTCCTCGGTAACACCGTGTGGCCCCCATCAACGTCATCACCACCGCCATATCAGACCATCAGACCATCATGAGCTCGCGCGTGGCGGTCTTTCGAGGCGGCCTCTTCCTGTTTCTGCAGCAGATTCTATCGCGCGGCTTGACGTTTGCGGTCGGCCAGGTGCTGCTTCGCTTCCTGACTGCCCAGAAGCTGGGGCTGGCGACCCAGCTGGAAGTCTACTATCTCTCTGTGCTGTTCTTTGCCCGTGAGAGCCTGCGCGTGGCTGTGCAGCGTCAGCCGGTCGTCTCTGGAGCAGGAGCAGGATCCGAAGCCGAAGCCGAAGCCGAGGCCGAGGTCGAAGCCGAAGCTGAAGACGTCAAGACCACAGCCGCCCAGGACAGAGTCGCAAACGATGGCCAACACGTCAAGACCGGAAAGCCGACACCCACACAGCGAAATCTCGCCCAAACTGCCATCAATTTGGGGTACCTGGCCGTGCCCCTGGGTGCTGTCGTTGCCGTGGTTTTTGGCTGCATGTTCCGGCGCGTCTCGACCACCGCTGATTTCGTCCCGCTGGCCCTGAATGTGTACGCCGCAGCGTCCCTAACCGAGCTTGCCGCAGAGCCCTTTTTTGCACTGCTCGCAGCGCGCCAGCAGTTTGGGGCCCGCGCCGCTGCCGAGTCTGCCGCAGCCATTGCCCGCTGCGCCGGCACGCTGGGCGCCGCGTACTGGGCATCGCGCGCGCAGGTTGATATCGGCGTGCTGCCCTTTGCGGCGGGCCAGCTGGCCTACGGCGTGGTCCTGTGGCTTGTCTATGTGGTGCGCGTGTGGCCGCTGGCTCGCGACGAGGGCTTCTCGATGTTGCCGCGCGGCGGGCTGCGGTCACAGTCGCAGTCGCGGCGCGGGGAGCAGCAGGGCTATGTGGTGGCGGGGCTGTTCTACACGCCGACCATGAGACTGGCGGCGAGCCTGCAGGCACAGGGCGTGGTCAAGCATTTCCTGACGCAGGGAGACACGCTGATTGTGTCGGTGTTGGCGAGTCCGACAGCACAGGGCGTCTATGCGCTTGCCAACAACTACGGCGGGCTTGTAGCGCGGCTGGTGTTCCAGCCTGTCGAAGAGATGAGCCGCAACTATTTTGGCCGGCTCTTAGCTACAGATGGCGCAGACGCGTCGGCATCTGGAGAGCAGAAAGAAGCAGCGCGTGGCGAGCAAAGGGGCACCACGGCGGTGGCCGCGCGCAAGGAAACAGTCGGCAAGGCGGCGCATGACCTCGCTACCCTGCTCAAGATCTATCTCATCTTTTCAACCGTCGTCGTTGCCATCGGCCCCGTGGCTGCGTCCCCCGCCATCCAGATCCTGGCCGGCACGCGCTGGGCTGCCGATGGCGCAGGGACCGTGCTGGCGCACTACTGCTACTACATCCCTCTTCTGGCGCTCAACGGGCTGACTGAGGCGTTTGTGTCGTCGGTGGCGACCGAAAAGGAGGTCCACTCGCAGTCGCTGTGGATGGCGGCGTTTTCGGCCGTCTTCGGCGCCGCCGGCTACTTCTTCCTGGAGGTGGCTGACATGCAGGCGTCGGGGCTGGTGTTTGCCAACATGGTCAACATGGCGTGCCGGATTGTATGGAGCTGTACCTTTATTGCACGCTACTTCACGAGGGAGGGCGTGCCGTTCGACCTCTTTGGCCTGCGGCCCGGTGTCTTGGCCTCGGTGGCTTGTGTTGGGGCGCCGCACGTGATCAACACGGTGGTTCACATGTTGATAGGCAGCGAGGCGACGAACCCGTTTGTGAAGCTGGTTGCTACGGGTGTCGCTGCGGTGCCGGTTGTTCTTGCCATGTAAGTGCATCTATCTCTACCGTGGAGTCACCGCTATTAGTACTAACCCACGGCCGCCCGAATCTGCAGTGGTCTTTCCGAGCTGCCCTTTGTGCGCCAACTTTACACATCGTACCAGCGCCGATGATGATGATAATGCGCAGTCAAGAACCGCCATGCAGGCGAATGGAGGAGGAGTCAAATCACGGTGCGCATTCTTTTATGTTATATACACCTATGGGCCGCAAACAATACCAAACAGATGAACCCATCATTACAGAACGAAGCCGAATCGCAGCAGGAAAGGAAGCCAGAGAGGCCATGAAGAGAGAGAGAGAGAGAAGCAAAGCGGCAGAAAGAAAAACAAGAAACGAAATGCAGGAAGAAGCTGATCTAGTCGTCAAACACAATCTTGGCGGGGACCTGGCTAGGATCGACCTCGCGGAAAAAGGCGCCGTACACGGGGTGGACCTTCTTCTTGACGGTGGTGCCGAACTTGAGCAGGTCTTCGGGGACGTTCTGGTTGGCGGACTTGAGGATGTTGATGAGGCTGAGGAAGAGTGTTAGCACTGGAGAGGGGCTCGGCAACTGGATGCCCAGGGAAAAGAGACACTTACGAGCCCGAATGCGCCTTGTCGTGCAGCGTGAAGAGCGTGTACGCCTCGCCGGTCTTTCCGGCACGGCCAGTACGGCCGATACGGTGGACGTAGTCCTCGATGGTCAGGGGGAACTATACAAACACACAGGCACAGTTAGCATTCATTGCATGTCTCGGGTGGGTGGGTCAACAAAGGGGCTCTTCTCGGCGTACCGTCACGTTGATCACCAGCTTGACCTCGGGGATATCCAGACCACGCGCAGCCACATCGGTGGCCACCAGCACGGGCGTCGACCCCGACTTGAAGGCCTCGAGCGACCTGGTGCGCTGGTCCTGGCGCAGGTCGCCGTGGATGCCGCACACCTTGATGCCGCGCTGGCCCAGGAAGGTCTCGATGCGGGTCGCCTCCTTCTTGTACAGGCAGAAGACGAGGATGCGGTCGTTGGCGCTGTTCTTGGTCTGGTGCGACTTGAGCAGCTGCAGCAGGCGCTGCTCCTTGGCCCTCGGGTCAATCACCTCGACGGTCTGCGTGATGCGCGTGTTGGCCTGCAGCTCGCCGTCGACGCGCTGCTTGCCGCTGTTGCTGATGGTGATCTTGACGGGCGACACCATCATGGTGGCCGCTAACTGCTGTACGCTGATGGGCCACGTGGCCGTGAACATGAGCGTGGTGCGCTTTTCGCGGGGCGGGCACGCACCCAGGATCATCTTGATGTCGTCCTCGAATCCCTTGTCCAGCATGCGGTCAGCCTCGTCCAGCACGACAAACTCGGCGCCGCTGAGCACCACCGTGCCGTCGCTCATGAAGTCCTTGAGACGGCCCGGCGTCGCCACAATAATGTCGGCGCCGCGGCCGCGCTGCAGCTCGCCGCGCTGCTCGTCCTTGGATGCGCCGCCGTACACGCACACGCACTTGAGGCCCACCAGGCCCGCCAGCGCCGTCACCTGCTCGGCCGTCTGCATGGCCAGCTCGCGCGTCGGCGACACCACCACGGCCTTGATGCCCTTCTTGCCGGCAGCGCCGGGCGCGCTCAGCTTCTCCACGCACGGCAGGGCAAAGGCCATGGTCTTTCCGGAGCCGGTCTCGGCAACACCGACGACGTCGCGGCCCGACAGAGTGTACGGCCACGAGGCCGACTGGATGGGCGTGGGGTTCTTGTATTTGGAGAAGGGGTTCTTGGCCAGGAGCGTGGTCGAGGGCAGGTGGGAGAAGGAGAGCACGGGGCGGAAGGGAGCGGCGGTCTCCTGGTCCTCGACGGTGACAAAGTTCTTGGCCATGAAGGCATCGATTTCAGACTGCGGCAGCGTGGTGAGCTCGGCGGACTGCGTGTAGCCGGTGGTGGAGGGGGGAGGGCCGGAAGGCGTTTTTTGCTTCTTGGACTCGGGCTTCTCCTCAGCCGCGGCCTCCTCGCCGTCGCCGTCGGAGCGCTTGCGCTTCTTCTTGTCCTCCTTGGCAGCCTTGCGCTCGGCCTTTTCCTTCTTGCGCTGCTCCTTGGCGGCCTTGCGCTCCTCTTTGCTGAGTGTCTCTTCGTCCTTGGGCTCGGTCTCGGCAGCAGTGGGGGCTTCGGTCATGGCGACATCGTCATCGGCGGCGGCGGCGGCGGCGGCGGACTTCTTCCCCTTCTTTTCCTTCTTCTCCTTCTTGTCCTTCTTCTTCTTCTTGTCGGCAGCCTCCGTGGCCGGAGGCGTGTTGACGATTTCGGCAGGCATGGCTGATTGGTGACGCTCGGTCCGGATGGGATGTGTCGGATAGTTTCAATCAAAGCGAGAAGCTTAGTTTCATGAAGTCTGAAAAATTATTATGAAGAAAAAAAAAGAAGTCCCGGCTAATCTTATCGATTAGATAACAGATAACAGATTGCTGTTAGGCGGAAGCTACTTAGAGCGTGGTGGGTAGCAGCCTATCACAGGCTTCGATGGCGCAGTGGTAGCGCAGTGGTCTCATAATTCATGAGGAGTCTGATTCAAAGTTCCGCAATGTAAAATGCCATCCAAAGGTCGTGAGTTCGACCCTCACTCGGAGCATCTTCGTTTTTCTTTTTTCTTTTTTCTTTTTCCGTTTCCTTTTTTTTTCTCACCATTTCTCTCTTCCCTTCTTTTAACCTATTCATATTGGCTTTACGCCTTCTTATCGTCGTCTTGCCAACCAGCCACCGAGATACTCTTCGCTGGTCTTTTTCCCCCCACAACATATGCCCATATTGGCTATAGTCACAAGTGTGTGTGCTGCTGGACTGGTCACACAAACAAGCCTCTATCTCGCCTCGCCAAGCACAAGCCAGCAAGACGTGAAGTGAATGCGATGTGATGTGATGCTGAGCCGAGATTTCAGCTCTAGAGTCGAGGCAACTGCTTTCTTTGGCCAACGACTCGACCGTTTGCTCTTTCCCGTTGTTCTTTGTTGCTCTTTCATGTTTGTCTCTACTTTGTCCTATATATAGCGTCTTGTTTTGAGTAGTTGCCCTTATCTGTATAACATTGTTTATTTCGACGTCACTCGAGTCTTCCTCACTTCTTCTCGTTACACATTGCAGCAGAAACTCCGATAATGTCTCCTTTCAACGCTACATCGACAGCCTTTGAGCGCACTGCTGCTGATATTGCCGAAGATGCGCAAGTCACGACTCGGAACTGGGAGGCTGGCAGCTTTGAGGAGTGGCCCAACGAAGCGGGCGTAAGTATATAGCTCCATGCTGTCTGTCATACCCTTGTGCTAATCAGGTTCCGCAGTTGCAAGGCTTGACCGAGGAGCGAGGGCCCATCAAACTCCGTACGACGGGAGAGATCCCGGCCTGGGCTGCCGGCTCATTGTACAGAACAGGCCCGGGTGTATACTCCATCGATGTGGATGGGTCGGATCGGCCATACGAGATACAGCACTGGTTCGATGGCCTGGGCCACATCCACAGGTTCGAGATCGTGGCCTGCAAGAGGGGTGATGCGAGCGGCGGCACAACTGTGTGGTATTCTTCTCGGCGCCAGTGTGACGACTTTACTGCGCAAGTCCGGGCTGGCGCCACGCAAGGCTTCTCCTTTGCTCAGAGGAGAGACCCCTGTGTCGGTCTTTTCGGCAAGGTCATGTCGTGCTTCTCGCGAAAGATGGTCACGGCGAAGAACCTCCAGGTCACAGTCAGCCCGGACGTGGGCGTCTACCCGCGGGACTCGACGAAAGCGCCGGTCGATAGCATCACGGGCCATACAGCCAATGTAAAGAGCCTCTGGGCCGCTACCGACAATGCCTTTTTACGCCAGGTTGATCCTGTCACTCTGGAGCCCAGTCCCCGCTATGTCACTCTGGGTGGTGTGGGCGCCGAGTTTGTCAGCCACTCGTCGTGTGCTCACGCAGCACGGGATCTGGAGACCGGGGACTATCTGAACTATGGCCTGGAGTTTGGCCGTCCGCCAAAGTACACCATCTACCAGCTCCACGAGGGAGACGTCAAGCCGCGGGTGATTGCCGAGATCCAAGAGCCCGGGGCCGCGGCTGCCTACATGCACAGCTGCTTCATCTCTCCCAACTACTTTGTCCTGTGCATACCATCGAGTCACCTGGCCTGGAACGGTCTGAAGCTCCTGTGGAACCGGAATGTCATGGAGACTATTGTGCCGTTTGAGAAGTCGCAAAAGTGCAAGTGGTTCGTCGTTGACAGACGTCATGGCCGCGGCGTGGTTGGCCGGTTTGAGACGGCAGCCGGGTTCTTTTTCCACTCGGTCAACGCCTTTGAGGACGGCGACAGCCAGCTGTTCTGTGAGGTGGTTGAGTATCCCAATACAGACATTCTGTCTTCGTTCTACTGCGACGTCATGCTAGACAAGAACGGCAGCGGCAAGAACTTTTGGAAGTCGTTTGCCTCCAAGCCCGGGAATCTCGGGGCGCTGCGCCGCTACCAGTTTGACATGAAGGCTGCACAACACATGCCCGGATGCAGTCTTGGCCCGGCTCCCAAGCTGGTGGTTGACATCCCCGCACCGCATGTAGGCGAGCTACCGACCATCAATCCGGCGTACGCGACCAAGAAGCACCGCTACGTATACAGCGCCGTTAACCGCGGTCTGAGCACCATGTTTGACGCTATTGCAAAGACGGATACAGTTTCCGGCAGCGTGGTGGTGTGGAGTGGCGAGAAGGGACACACGCCAGGTGAGCCCATCTTCCTCGCCAGCCCAGAGTCTGAAGACGGCAGCATGGACGAGGACGGCGGGGTTTTGCTGAGTGTGGTGCTGGACGGGGCCAATCGGAAGAGCTATCTGCTGTGCCTGGACGCTCGCAGCATGCAGGAGAGGGGGCGAGCCGAGTGCGAGTTTGCGGTTGGGCTGGGGTTCCACGGGCACCACGCGAAGGCGGGGGGGGGGGGGGGGGTGCGGAGGGGGGGGTACTGAAGGGGGAGTACTGAAGAAGATATGGTTACACACACTTTGAGGTAGACTGCAGACGGCTCACAGACCCTCGTCACTATAATCAAGATAGAGTTCAAGTAAAGTAATGAATTAGAGGCTGTTCTCACAGTCTCGCGTGTAAGTTTTCAGGCATAACAGATAAAACACTAGTAAGTAACAAAACTCCAGCAGCCCAAGATATCAAAAGAGAGTAAAGAACAGAAGAAGAAGACAAGAAGAGAAGAGAAAACCAGAAGCCAGAAGCCAGAAACCAGAAGCCAGAAGCCAGAAGCCAGAAGCCAGAAACCAGAAGCCAGAAGCCAGAAACCAGAAGCTAGGGCAGAGAAGCCGGCCTTGTCATTGGCCGAGGGCCACACCAGACACAGCCGGCTCCCCATTGCCACACCATGAGATAAGAATACAGAGCATCGCCACACTCTCAGACCGTCACGCAGACTCCAGCGTCTTGTGAGCGCCCGCCATTATCAGCATCGCCATCGCCATCGCCATCGATCGCCCTCGCCACTGCCATGGCCACTGCCATCTACGCCTCCGACTTGGTCGTGGTCTCGACATGCTCACCCATCTGCTGGGGCTTGTCGTGATCCGGGATCTTAGTGTCGGCGTAGCGCAGAGTAGGCTTCCAGCCAGCAGAGTTCCAGGCGTGGGGCACCTCGGCGTACAGCTCGTCGACCTCCTCCAGCGTCAGGTTCTTGGTCTCGTAGACGCAGAAGTAGACAAAGGCGCCGGCCAGGAAGCAGCAGCCAAACCAGATGAAAAAGATCTTGGACTGCAGGTTGGCGTTGCCCGGGCCCCAGTTGACCAGGTAGGGCGTGGAGTAGGACAGAGCCCAGTTCACGGCCCAGTTGGCAGCGGTGGTGGTGGCGACCGAGACGGCACGGATGCGCAGAGGGTAGATCTCGGAGCACACCACCCACGCCAGGGGACCCCAGGTGGAGGCGAAGAAGAAGATGTAGATGCAGATAAAGGCAATGCCAGCACGCTGGGCCGCCAGGTTCTTGACAATGGTGACGCCAGTGTCGGTCTGGCTGGTGGACAGCGTGCCGGTCAGGGCCACAATCAGCTGGGAGACAGCCATACCAGCGGCACCAATGAGCAGCAGGTTGCGACGACCGTACTTGTCAGTAGCCCAGATACCAGGGAACGTGGAGACCACGTTGATGGAGGTGGTGATCATGGAAATGACAAAGGGGTTGTCGATGCCGGAGTTCTCGAAAAACTTGGTGCCGTAGTAGAAGATGAAGTTGATACCCGAGAGCTGCTGGAAGCACTGCACGCCAACACCGGTGATCAGGCGTCTGAGCATGGGCGGCTTGAAGGCGTCGAACATGGACGACTCGGCGACCAGCGACATCTCGTAGTCGTGGTTGGCCTGGATCTCAGCCAGCTCGGCGCGGATCTCCTCGTGGTCGGGGTCGAGACGGCGGAGGCGGCACAGCGCCTTGGTGGCATCCTTGTGCTTGCCCTGCTTGATGAGGAAGCGCGGCGTCTCGGGCAGGAACAGCATGCCGGCAAACAGGATCAGCGACCAGGCAAACTGAATGCCGATGGGCACGCGGTACGAGCTTGTGCTGTTGTGCTTGTGGGTCGCGTTGTTGACAACGTTGGCCAGCAGCAGACCGATGGTGATGGCCAGCTGGTAGGAACCCACAATCAGGCCGCGAATCCACTTGGGCGCCGTCTCCGACTGGTACAGCGGGATGATGGCCGAGATGAGACCGACACCGAGACCAGCAAAGAAACGACCGGCAATGAACAGGTCCTGGCTCGTTGCCGCGGTCTGCAGAGCAACACCGAAGTTGAAGACCCACGTGACCATGACCAGAGCAAGACGACGACCAATGCGGTCAGACAGGAGAGGAGACATGAGCGAACCAATGAACGTGCCGACAGAGAGGATGGAGACAATCAGGGACTCTTGTCCCGAGGTGAGGGCAGGCTGGCCATTGACTTCATGGCCAGTGCTGAAAGTTTTAAGCCAGTATTTCTATGCCGTGAGTGTTAGCGTGTGTGTGTCTGTATGGAAGTAAAGCGGCATGTTCCAGTGACTTACCATGGCTAGGATACCGGAGATCGTTCCGGTATCGTATCCGTAAAGGATACCACCAAAGGCCGCGAACAGGCCGACAGCGATGGACGGCCATGTAGCGCCGGCCGTGGCAGGGTGATCCACCAAGAAACCCATTGTGAAGAGGTGGACAGGAAGCAGGGAAGAATAGAGAGATGGAGAAAGGGAGAGCAAGTAATATAAGGGAAAAGTGTGAGTGGAATAATAGACAAGACAAGAGATGAGAGGATGTCTTGAAGCAAGAGAGAGAGAGAAGATGAGATGAAGTTGATGATGATGAAGGAAAGAACAAAAATTTTGGGATGAGAAGGAGAGACGAGGACGATCCTTATATAGCAATTTCCCCAAGGTCTCCTTCCACAAGAGACCGCCAGCCGTTTGGTGTCAAACTGCCATCGAGCCCACAGCAAGTCCCGAAAAGGGCAATAACACCATGGGCAAGAAGGAACGAGCCTCCCCTCCGGTCTTGGTGTGAGAATATTGCGGGGGAAATTGCCAGAAGCCCACACACCCCCCACAAACAGCGGAGGGCGTGGATGAGACCAGCGACGAAATCCGAAAGCAACTGCCCAACGGCCGCCATCGTGCCTCCCTTGAGCGAAGAGGCGACACCACGCCCTTTTCTCCTAGCAAGCTTGAAGTTGAAGTTAGCGCTTCTAGTGGGGACCTGGGGCGTGGCAAAACAAAACAAATCAGAGGGAGACAACAAGCCAAAGTTTCTTTTTAGGGAAGAGAAAAGATTTCGGGGGCGTAAAGCTAGTGCCTTCCTCTTCTGCTGAGCCTGGATTTCAGGTGTGGGGTGGCGCTAAAAACGCGGCCACGGCATCCCCAGAAAATGTGAAAATAGTGGGGCCGATGGGGGAGAGGAGAACAGACCCTCCCCAGGCAGCGCTAGCAAGTGGAGCCCTCGAATCGCTTAGAGCTCCCAGTTAGGAGCGACTGCGAGAATCCCAAGTCATGTGGCGGTTCTTGTGTACAGATGCGGGGAAGCCTGTGGGGAGAAGAGCCCGGAGCAGGGCCGAATGGTGGGCCGCAAAATACGTCTCCAGGTTTTGCCTTTTTTCTTGTTTTTTCTTGCACGTAAAATATTGCCATGGCCGAGCATCAGAGTCTCTGCGCTCAGAGCTGGCTGCTGCACTCAGAAGCAAGGCTTCCTTCTTCGTGCACCATGGCAAAAGCTTCTACTTTAGCAAAATCTGGGGAAGGGCAATTTTTCCGAAGACAGTTCTTGCAGTTACTCATTAATATTGTACAAAGATAAACTCGTGCTTACGGTCTGTAAATTGAATTCCGTTAGGGACCCGTAGTTCTAGGGTTACCATGGCTGCAATACAAACATAAAAGAGACAACAACAAGACGAGCGGCTCTGCGGCTATGCAACAACAGCTAGACCCTCCGTCTCTGTTCTTGGCTGTCCTCCATTCCTTTGTACGTCATTGTTCACAGACAGCCGGTCATGAAAAACTGGCAATAGTGAGAGAAAACTGCAAGGCTGAGGCTGTGTGATGGGAGACAAAGAGGCACCCAATCCCGAACCGGATTGGTTTTTCTTTTCTTCCTTTGAGCCTCAACTAAGAGTCACGTGGTCACGTGGCCGCCAGCAAGACAACATGCGAGAAATAACGAGAGAGCCTAGGCGGAAACGAGAGAAGGAAAGACATGGCAGAACAAGCTTAGCTGGGCTGGCAGATGCCAGTTTTCTCCATATTTCCTCCTTGGACGCGGCTGCACCTTTCCTCTTCTGGAACGAACCTGAGAACCGTGACAGTTTGCATACGGCGAGGGCGAAGAAAATTTCCCTCTCATTTCAACCCTCTAAGGGCCTTTTTCGACCCTTACTAGACCCTTTTGATTCTGTCATGTTGGAGAGCTTTGCGTTTAGGAAACAATTCCATTGAATGCGTCCTTGAAAGGTCTGCTGAATGCGATCTGCATTGCAGCTTGCCTGAAGCTCTCGTTCTACTATTGTTCTCTCGCCTGCTGTGGCGTTGACATGTGGCGATTGTGGCGACACGGTGGCTGACAGGGGACTGAGGCTGAGGCTGAGTGCAGAATAGGAAGGTCCTGGCACCTGCTGTTTTCAGTGCCGAGTTTTCTATGATGGCCGCGATTGCCTCGACGGCGCATCACATGCACCAAATGACACATCGCGTTCAAGTCTGTGAGATGAGTCTGAAATTAGTCTATACGTGAGTCTTGGGGGTTGGCTTGTGATGGAGGCTGTTGTTTATTTGCCGTTGTCCAAATTGTGCATTACGAAAGCAAATAAGCGCGCTCGTGGCTTCCCTGTCTGGACTCGAGATCCTCCTCTTGTCTCTTCGCTCTTGCCTCTTTTCTCAATTTCCCCTATTTTCGTCTTTTCTCTCTTCTCCTTCCCTTTTGAGACTAAGCCCAGGTTTCTCCAAGTCTCGCCCTCTCCTTTTCATCCTTTTCTCCCCCCCCCCCCGAAATAAAAGCTTAATCACTGGTTTGTCTTGCTTGTCGATTTCTGTTTCTTGTACTAGCTGCACTTCACACTATACGCTGTATTCGGCCCGATCGATCAACTCTAGCCTTGACTTGCCATCTCGCCAGAGGAATAAAAGAAAAAAAGAAAACGGTCACGAGGTCTTGGTGCTACATAAGTAGACTAGCTTAAAGTCCGAATACACAGCGCTGGAGACGGCACTGGTTCGTACTGATGAACGTGCAGACAGACACACAATTTGCAGATGTTGACACAGACACACACACCAAAGTAGAGCCGCAAGATTTCTAGTGCGTGTTTGCTTCCAACAGAGCCTCGATATCCGAATGTAGATCCGAAATAACACTCCAAATGCCATGGACAGCAGACACGAACGGTGTAACTATGTAGACTGTGTATTTGCCCCCATTTCACACCCCCCTCCCTCGGACGCAGCTCAATTTCTTGCAGCCACTACAACCGGGGGCAACTGACAAGACCAACCGAAACCCAGGCCCAGCAGAGGCGTACTGTTAATCCATGAACGGGCCGAATGGGGTGGATTTTCTTGTTGGGTGTTCTTGTCTTGTTCTTGTTTTTCCCAAGGCCTTTTCCCTCTACAAGGCTACACGGGAGAAAGTAAGAAGGCGGATTTGAGGAACTTGGATCCCGTTGACACAGAGCTTCTCTTAGCTCTCCCCAGTTCTGCCATAGTCATGTGCCCTCCCCCCCCCCCCCCCCCCGGGGGGTGGACAATGGGGTTGGGCTGGGAAGGGGAGCGGGGTTAGTCTGGGACGCCCGGTTTTCATCTTTTGGGC
>JAXHKQ010000402.1:0-19835 GCA_038407185.1 Chalaropsis ovoidea
CGGATTCAGGAGCTTACTTGCGTGCGTGCGTGGGATGGATGTGAGAACTTGGAGGAGAATTTGGCTCAGGTCAGGTGATGTCGATGTGCTACTTTACCACTTTATTTAAGTGGGGCGTAAGTGGGGCGTCATGTCAGCAAAGTTGGATGGTTGGATGGAGGAATCATTGTGGCGCCCTAGTGCAGCCCCACGCTTGCAACCAAGGTGGCGTGTGGCGCTCAGCTTCTTCAAGCCCACGTGATCTAGAGCACCCTAGAACCTTCAGGAACCCTTACAGTGGCGACACCTGTCGGCCGGAACTAGCCAGCTGCCCATTCAATCAGAAGCTCTAACCACAACTCCACATCAGCTCCAGGGTGCCTTGGCTGCTGTCGGCCAACCCAAGCTTGCTTTCCCTCAACACCAACACCAAAACGACAAGGCTACCATCATATCTGCACCGCCTCGCTGCCCACAGTCACAATGGCAAACATCGACGATGACCAGCACATAAAACTCGCCCGTGTGATGGAGAGCACCGGCGCTTCAGCTGACATTGTGAGCTCACCCGCCTTACTCCCACGTTATGCCGTATTGTGGCGTCCCCTCCCCCCGTCCGCCCACGTCATAGACTGCCCCGCCACGAGCCCAAAGCTAATCAGCAGCCGCGCTTGTTGCGTCTGAAAAAAAACAGGCTCTCCAGCTACTCGAAGCCAGCAACTGGGATGCTGAGACTGCCGCCGGCCAGTACTTTGCCGATGTAGCCAGCGACGACGAGATGGCCGAGGGCTCTGATGCTGCTGCCGCTTCCTCGTCTGCCTCAGCCGCCGCCGCCGCCGCCGCCGCCGCCGCCGCCCCCCACTTCAGCAGCTACACTGGCCTGCGCACCCTGAGCGGCGTGCCAGTTCCAGCCTCACAGTCCCGCCAGCCTGCGAGCTCCTCCAAGCCTGCCCGCAAAACTGGCGTTGCTACCTTGTCATCTATTGGCGGTCGCGACGACGACGACGATTCAGAAGAAGAAGACGAGCGTCGCAAGCGCAGAAATCTGTTTGCTGGCGGTGAAAAGTCTGCTCTTGCCGTACAGGACCCTACAAGAGGAGGAGGGGAGCCCGGAGACGAGACCAGCAGGCTTCTAGATGCCATTCGCAGACAGGCCATGGCGTAAGTATTGAATTAGTGGCTGAAGGGCCTGATGTGTAATGCAGTCTTGCTGTGTCCTGCTAACGCTTCTCCGTGCTTAGACAAGGCCAGAGAATGAACGAAGAAGCTTCTCGTGCTTCTGCCCCTTCGCGCTTTACCGGAAACTCGTACACTCTGGGTGGCGATGGCGTCGAGAGCCGCATGCATGCCGATCCCAACGCGCGACCTGCCGCGGCTGCGCCCCAAGCACAAGAAGAAGAAGAGCCCGTGAAGCGCGATATCCACCTGTGGCACGACGGCTTCAGCGTCGGTGCCGGCCCCATCTATCCCTTTTCCGACCCCAACAATCAGGCCATCCTCCGCATGATCAACAACGGCCATGCGCCTCTGGAAGTGCTCAACATCCGTACCGGCCAGCCCGTCGACGTCATTGTTATCCCGCATGACGAGAACTGGCGCCAGCTGCCCCGCCCCCGCACAGCATTCGAGGGCGAGGGCCAGCGCCTCGGCGCCCCCGTGCCGGGCGCCTCCAGCACGCCTGCTGCAGACAGCGCCGCCGCCCCTGCTGCCGCTGCCGCTGCCGCTGCCGCAGTCACTGCCACCACCGCTGCTCCTGCGGCCTCCTTCTCCAGCCAGCCCTCAACGCGGTACGACGAGTCGCAGCCCTCCGTGGCTGTGCGCGTGCAGCTCCCCAACGGCACGCGTCTGGCCGCGCGCTTCAACCTGACGCAGACCGTCGGCGACATCTACAGCTTTGCCGTCGACGCGGACTCGACGCTGGCCGCGCGGTCGTTTGTCATTTCGACTACCTTCCCCAACAAGGACCACACGGACAAGGCGGCGGTGCTGGGCGACATGGCCGAGTTCAAGAAGGGTGGCGTGGCGATTGTCAAGTGGGCATAGACGGATGAGGGACGGACGGACGGACAGGCGAATGGATGGACGGCATTACAACACTTGGAATTCTGCTGTTTCTTTATGTCTTTTTATTTTCTTTTCGCAGAGACGCCAGACATATCAATGTTTGTCTTTTTCTCTGTTTTCTTTTTTTGCTACGATATTATTATTCATGACGTCTTTTCACGCTGCTGCTGCTACATTACATCCACGCAGGGCTTGACTTTTGGCTTGGATGGAATACTTGGTCTATAAATATTTGGGTTATCCTCTTGGGGCACGATGCATGTGACGCCGAGTTCTGTAGTTGCGCCTGTTTTGTCCTCCTTCTTTTCTTCGTCTTTTTGGGTATCGCATACTGGTTTAGACGGCTGCCTGGCGCGGAGGCAGTTTAGACCGGGACTGAGACTGAAGCTGAGGCTGGAGCCGAGGCTGATTCTGGCGGCGTGGCGGAGACGGCATGTACACGAAGCGTTGAAACAGGGACGATTCGCGGCTGTTGCTGGAGCCGTAAGAGTGGTAGTTGATGTTATCGAGTTCCTCGTCTTGCCATGCACTAGCCTCCGCCTCCGCCTCCACCTTCGCCCCGGCCTTTGCATCGCCGGACTCAGCGTCCGCCGCCCGCACGGCAAAAACAGACCTCCTGGGATTGCAGGGGTGGACAATCTTGATGAAGCGGGTGGGCATCAGCGGCGGGCGCTCGGCGAAAGAGGATGACACGACGAACGGGGTTTCGGAGAGTGAGCGGGAGATCCACGGGACCGGGCCTTGGGTGCGGCCGGGCGCCGAGCGGCTGGGGCGCGGGATGTTGAGGCGCCGCCAGTGGTGCGTGGCGTTGAAGAGGCTTTCGAGACGGCGCGTGAGCGGGGTGGTGGAGGCGCTGGTTGTGGGACCGGGAGGGGAAAGAGACAGAGGGATCGGGATGCCAAGGCGGTGAGCATGTGCCAAGGCAGAGGTTGGTTGTTGTTCCAAGGCTACAAGGGATGTCCTTTTGGGCTGGGGGACGGCAAGTGATGCGACAACGGGCTGTGGGAGATCCCCAGATTCTCGGGCCATGTCTCCGGCGATCTGATCGTCAGCAGGCATGTGAGTGTCTTCGCATTGCAGTTGGGGCAAGGCTGGCAGACGGTGGGCCTGAGGATGGACCTGGGGCTGGACCTGGACCTGGACCTGGGCCTGGAAGCATGTACTGGAGCCCAGTTCTTCTAGTTCTTGGATACTGATGAGCTGCGATTTCTTCTGTATCGCAACGTCACTGGCGAAATCTAGTGTAGCCACTCTGCTCATGTCCTGCAACAGCTCCTGTCCAGAAGCCTTGCTGGCCTCCTCCTGGAGAGACATGATGCGGTCTTGCTCCAGAGTCTCGCGGCAAATCTCGCCTAGGAAGTCCACCTCTTCATTCTCATAGCCCTGGTCGTCATCAGGCCGATCCTCGCGGTAGTCCTGGGTCTGAGAATGGCAATATGTCTCGGAAGAGCCGGGCCGGGCACCAAAGCCGCGGGTGTTGTGGCCCCTGTCCACGAAGTAGGTCAAGTTATGATCCTCGCCGTGGTCAAAGCGGCGCTGATCCCGCTAGGATGCAGCGGCTCCAGCCTCTAGTGGCAGGCCCTGGCTCGGGGCGGGGCCGTCCAGGAAGCGGAAGTGGCTGATGGCGATGCGGCAGTTCATCATGGCGGCATTGAAGCGGGCCTCGCCCGGCGGCAGCACGACCATGAGGTAGGTGTTGGTGGTGAATTTGAGGATGAACAGGTTAAAGTGCAGGCCGACCTTGAGCTCCATGAGCACAAACTGCTCCGAGTTGCGCGGGGTTCCAGTGAAGCGGCTGATGGACTGCTTGAACTGCTTCATGATGTTGGACATGCGTTCCAGGCGGTCTTCGGTGGGGTTCTGCGTGGTGGGCGAGACCCAGGAAGACACGGCCAAGAATGATGTGCGCTCAAAGAGCAGCAGCTCCTCGGCCTCGATGGCGGTGCCGAGATGGGCCAGGTTGCGCTCGATGAGGGACAGGTTTGGCACGAGGTCGTGGATGATGCCAGCCCAGGCCTTGTACAGCGACTGATCCCAGATGGACGTGGCAAAGGCCTGCACGTCCATGAGCCCCGAGTGTTCGCCGCCATCCAGGCCGATGCCCATGGTGTGGGCAAACTCGGCAGTGCGCTGGCGCACCTGGGCCACGCGCTCGTCGTAGAGAAGCTCGCGGCTGTTGGGGAGCACGAGATCCATCTTGTGCACGAGGATGTAGATGCGGGCCGAGGGCGAGTACTGCATGAGCACGGCGATGATTTCAATGTAGGTGGCGAGATCGCGGTCGGTGTCGCGCGACTCAATGTCGAAGACGTAGATGAGCACGCCGACGTTGGAAAAGACGTGGACCTTTTGCTGTGATAGGTAGTGCTCCATAAACGCTTCCTGGCCACCGCAGTCCCAGAGGTTGAGGGTGAGGTTTCCGAGGAACTTTACGTGGGAGAGATCGATGTCGATGGTGGCGCCACTAAGAGACAAGGGGGGAGAGGTTAGCGGAGGGGTGCTGGAGATGGAGAAGGCGGCTGCGGGCTGTGGGCTGCGCCGGGCTCGGTCGGAGCCGGAGGAGCAAGGCCGCCAGATAGGGAGCCACACTTACAGTCTGCGGGTGTCTCTGGCCACGTAGTTGCTAAAGATGATGCTGCGCATGGACGACTTTCCAGAGCCACTCTTGCCCATCAGCAGGACCTTCTTCTTCTTGGGCTTCTTGAAGTCATTGCGCAGTTCTGACGATAGGTTGCCCATTTGGGCCGATGAGCCAGCCATTGCGAGAGCTTATGAGGGGATGCTTTGCTTTGGACTGCAGCTAGAGCGAGAAGCAGAAATTCGGATAAAGATGAGGTAGACAGTCGCCGGTCACGATGATAGCAAGGCTGAAGAGGAGTCGGAGAACAACAAGAGACGGTGGTTGGCCGGGCAACCAAGGCTGCTGTAGCGGAGGGGAAATAAGCCGGACAGGGACACAGCCAACAGAAGCCGAGACGCGGGAAGAAGCCGGGTTTATGTGCGTGTTCCTGCGGTAAATGTGGCCAGTAGCAAGGCTCGCTCGATTGCTCTAGACGATGCTCTCGTGTGTGGTTGTGATGGCTGGTTTTGGCGGAGGCCTGTGGAGTTTGGGTTGCAGGCAGCCCAGCCCCACTTTATAGCACAAGCAAGCTCTGGTCGGCAGATCATCGGCTATTTGGGGCTGGTGGGGCCGCCGCCAGCTTGAGCTTCTGTAGGACAGGGCAGCTTAATGGCTTGACGGCTTGACGGCTTGGCTTCAAGGTCCCGGCATTGCATCATTCCTGCGACAAGGAACCCTTCTTCACGCCTGTTTCTGTTGATCTCCCGCATACGCGTACTCTTCTCTCGGCCACTCCCCCCCCCCACCCCCGCTGCGCTCCGCTCCACTCCACAACAATGACCGACCACTACCTGGGCCAGTCCGGCATCACCATGCACTCCGACAGCGAGCTGTACTCCGAATCGCCGGAAACCGACTACGAGAACGACCGGCTGCAGTCGCAGTCCGAGCCGGCGCTGGTGGTGTACAAGCCGCCGACCATGTGGATGCTGGTGCGCGGCACGGCCATCAACCTGCTGCTACCGTTCATCAACGGCATGATGCTGGGCTTTGGCGAGCTGTTTGCACACGAGGCTGCGTTCCGTCTGGGCTGGGGCGGTACCAAGGTACTTCCTGTCTTCCGCCGCCGCCGCCGCGACAATCATCCGCCGGCGTGTTCTTGTTGTGCTCTTCTAACTGAGTTCGAACAGGTGTTTCCCATCACGAGACGGAGGGCGCAGCCTCTCGACTACAGCGCCGCGAAAAAGCCCAAGAGCTACTATCCCATCGACTGAGCAGGTGCCTGGGCTGGCCAGGCTTGGCTTGGTTTGGCTTGGCCGGGCTGTGAGCTCATGCAGACACGCACACGACATGACCCTAACCCTCGACAACCCGCATGAGTCCCTTTCTTCATTCTTCTACGTCTCCTTCCGCTTTACGATACCACAATCTTTTGGACATTTCATTTCTTTAGCCGTGTGACTCTGCAAGTACGCCATGCGCGCAACATACGAGCCCTTCTCGAGAGCGCACCAGACGGAGCAAGACGGCAGCGGCAGCGGCGACGACAGCAGCGGGGATGCCTTACTTATCAGGCAAACAATCCATGGCAGCCGGAACACGGCGCATGTCTCTGTGTACAAAACAAATTGACATCATTCCACGTGCAAATCTGTTGTTTTTCTCCCAGTCTCGCAGCCTCTCTTGTGGTAGAAAATACATTGACGCCAGCGTTTCGTGTGCATGTGATGGGGGAGAGAGACCCGCAAAAGTTCTGCCATGTTTAGCCGATGTTTACCCGCCCAACGGTCGGTCGGTCGCTCGTGCCAAAAATTTCCCGCTATAACGACGACATCATCGCCCTGCCGCCGAGATCCTGGTGGAAGAGAGCTTCGTCTTCGTCCCCTGCGCCTGTTGCCGACCTTTGTATCTGCGAGCGAGACCGCCCGAGACTCTCTACCGCACACAACCCCGACCAACACCATCATGCTTCCCAGTAGAGGCGTCGTGCAGTCGCTGGCGACCGTCCGGCTGGCCTCGCACACTGTAAGCCCGCTCCGGCCGTTCGTTGAGAAGGGCCCTGCCGCCTTTCCTGCTATCGCGTCCCCGTGACCCTGTGACTCCGTCTGCCGTCTTCTGCCCCTTCAGCCACGTCCTCTCTGCCCACGTCAACTGACCAATTGCCTTCTGCCCCGCCGCCAGACCCCCGCCCGCGCCATGCGTCCCCAGCACGCCCGCTCCTTCGGCACCGCCACCCTCCGCCGCGCCACCACCACCTCGCTGCGGCCACACGCTGCCGTGCTCTCACATCACCCGGGCAGCAGCCCCGCCGGCCCCGTGGCGCTGCTGGCCGCCGGCTCGGTCGTGGCCGGCTCGCGCGCCTTCTCCTGGCGCTTCTGGCAGCGCAGCAAGCCCGCCGAGCCTGCCGCCCCCGCCGCCGAAGCCACTGCCGACGCCGCCACCACCACTACTACAGCCCCTGCTGCTGACGCCGCTGCTGCGTCGGCCGTCGCTCCCCTCGAGCCCACGCCGGTCGCCGAGGCCGTTGCTGCCGCCGCCGCCGACCCCTCTGCCACCGCCACGGCCGCCAGCGCCGTCGATGCCAAGCTGCTCGACCTGGAGACCATCCTCAACATGCCCGAAACCATCGGCTACCTGGAGAAGCTCGGCCTCGAGTTCGGGTGGGGTCCGTCGTCGTCGGTGCAGTGGCTGCTGGAGCACGTGCACGTGTACTCGGGGCTGCCGTGGTGGGGCACCATCTTCATCGCACAGCTGGTCGTGCGCCTACTGCTCTTCAAGCCGCTGCTGATCTCGCACGAAACGTCGACGCGCATGCAGGTGCTGCGCAAGACGAACCCGGAGTACGAGGGCGCGCTGCGCGACTTCCGCGACGGCCTGCAGCGCGCCCAGACCAATCCGCGCTGCAAGGAGGAGGCCATGCTGGCGCGCCAGACATACCTGTCCATTGAGAAGGAGCACGGCATCCGCAAGATGAACATGGCGTGGGGCATGCTGCAGATCCCCATCGGTATCGGCTTCTACCGCGTGCTGAACGCCATGGCCCAGATTCCCGTGCCGGCGCTGGAGAGCGGCGGCGTGGCTTGGTTCCACGACTTGACGATTGCCGACCCGTTCTACATTCTCCCTCTGGCTGGCCCGGCCATGATGCTGGCTGCCATGACTGTAAGCCTCTCCTTTTTTCCCTGTTCCCAATGCCTTCATCTCGCCCTCCCCCACGGCTCAAACACTCTCCCCGCTAACCACCTCCCACCAGGCCAACGCCAAGTTCATGCCCGCCGAGCAGCGCAAGTCCACCAAGCTCATGGCCATGGTGCTCATGCCGGTGTCGGCCGTCTTCACCAGCTGGCTGCCGTCAGCCGTGCAATGGTACTTTTTCTGCGCCGCCTTCTTCGGCGCCGTGCAGAACGTCTTCATCGCCCAGCCGTGGGGCCGCCGCATCCTCGGCCTGCCGGCCATGCCTGAAATCACCGCCGCCGCCGCCGCCACCGCTTCTGCTCCCAGCGGCACCGCCAGCAACCCCGCCGTGGTGACGCTGCGCAGCGGCCCCGGCGCCGCCAGCTACCAGGCGCCGCGCGCACCCGCCGGTGCCGAGCCCGAGAAGGCCCAGGATATTGTGTCGGAGCTCAAGGGCGGCTTCAACACCATGCTGCAGAAGGGCAGAGACACTATGGACCGCCGCACGCGCAAGCAGGAGTTCTCGGATAAGCTGGACCGCGAGGCTAAGATCCAGGAGGAGACGTGGGAGGCGCTGCGTGCGCGTATGGCGGCTAAGGAGAAGGAGGCGCGCTCTCGTGGCCGCCGGCTCTAAAGCCGCAGCTACGGCTACGGACATGACTACGGCTACCGCTACCGCTACCGCTACCGCAACAGCAACCCGACGGCGCCGGCCTAGGTGACGGCTGGACTGGAGATGTGTATTGAATGGCCGAGAGAGAAGCTTCCTCATTAGTGACTGACTAACTGGCTGGTGCTTCTCTCGTGTACACTATGTTAGATCTTGTTATTTGTACTATTTTTCTTCCGTGTCTTTCGATGCTTCCTTGAGTGAACCACTCCAAAGCAACTAGCTTCATATATCACGTTGCCCATCATAATCAACGCCCAGGTGTGTATGTGCAAAAGAGATTTGAGGTTTGTCACGTCCTAGCCCAAAGTCCCAACCAAAAAAGACTACCAGAATGATACAGCAAGAAATACAACCAAGAAGCCTTCCGTAGAAAACAGAAGGGGAATACCAAGACCGTGAGAAGAGTAAACAAACGTGTGAAAAGATATCGCAAAAACGTATAGCAAGGGTAATATAAAAGAGACAAGCCGTGAAAAGAATGGCGTCGGGAGAAAAGAAGAAAAGTAGACATCGTAAGAGAGGCAACCAAAGTATAAAGTGAGGGCATCGCAGGCCGGACATCTTAGAAGATGGTGCCGTCTCTGTCTATCAGAATCGGAGGCTCTCTGGTGTTTGGCCGGCTGACCTCTGCCATTTCGCGTCCAGCCTGTTACGTCATAATGTTAGCGGTCTGTCCAGCGTTCATGTCCTCGCTTATAATGGGCCAAAGCTTACCTTAAAGCTACCAGCTTCCATGAGCTGCGAAAGGCTAATCTCGTTGCCAGCCAGTTCCTTGGCCAGGTACTTGTTGACCTCAATCCAGAGTCTGTCCAAAAAGCCAATAGTCACACCTCGCCACTCGACAACGACGTCATCGGACGACAGGAACAAGGGCGCAACCTCGACTGCTCTGCGAGACCCGCTGTCGTAATGCTTTTTGAAATTCTCCAGACCACGAGCTTCGTCTTCTGGCTTCAGACTGAGCACACCCAAGTCAATAAACAAACCGCCGTTACGGTACTCGGGAAGACCAGTCAGCAGTTCAGTACCAGAGAAATGGATCTTGAGGAGGGACTGCATGGGCTGCATCATGCTGTAGCAGAGCCACTGGGCAAGCTTATGGAAGGGCAGAATGGATTCCCAAGCAGCCGGCGAGTTGGCGCTAGAGGGGAAGGGCGAGAAGGTGGTGGGTGAGCCATTGGGCGACAAGGCCGGCTGAGGCATGGAACTGCAGGGCCATGAATCACCGAGAGCGACACCGTGCATGTTGGACCGGGATTGGGGCCAGATGGGCTCCAGATGCTCCATCAGGACGTTCCAGAGAAGAGGAACAGGCACGATCAGCTTAGACGAGGCTTGTGTTGAGGGATGTGAGAGGAGGTAGTCTGCATCTTGTTAGTAACTGAGACACCGTCAGGTCAGGCTGTTGCTACGCAATATCCACTTACCCAGCATGTTTCCTGGTCGTCCATGGTGGCCAAAAACACTGTCATGTTCAAGGGCGGTTCCCAGTTTTGAGAGCAGCTCTGCTCTTCCTTCCAGGCCGACAATCTCATTGCCCGGCCTTGACTGGAAACCATTGGCAAGCGCCTCAACAGTCAGCTTCTTCATGCCCTGTTTATCAACCTGACAGCGGTTGCTGGGGTTGGAAGAAAAGAGACCCTTTTTTGTGGTGGTTAGCTGAGGTTGCACATCAAGATGAGAAGAATAGCACCGGGGAAAAGAACGGCCAGTTGCTTCGTCTTTGCGGGCTGTCTATGGGGTGACTCACGGCCTTGAACATCTCCAGGGCAGCAACAGCAATGCCATCTGACCGGCGATATATTTTGTTGTTCTCCGGGCTCTTGTAAGACCACTCGGAGCCGGGCCCTCCGTCCATGACGATGCTGACTACGCACAGGTCCATCAAGCGACGGCACTTTTCACTGTTGTCGACATCGGCAGGGAAGGTTGCCAGCATGTGGGCGGGTCTATCACGGCCGCCAACACAAAAGTGCTGATAGCGGCAATGGGGAGGGATGGAAGTGAAGGGCGCATCGTAGTCACGCTATTGACGGCGAGGCGGGGAGAGAGTTAGCACCAACAGAAAGAGAAAGTTTGAGGCTATTCAGATGAATAGATGCAATGAAGACGCACCTTGATTATGTTGGCGACAAATCTCACAACATCGCCAAACTTGGTCATGTCAACGTCGAAATGGGTCAGGTTGTTGCGGTTTGCTTTGTCGGTCATGATCTTGGCGCGCTCTCTGACAGCCTGCAGACTGCGGAGGTAGCCAGCAGGGTCGATGTTCGGATCGGGCGCTCTAGGAATATCAATCTTCATAGGTGAAGAGATAGAGGTCATGGGCGAGCTGGGAGACCCGCTGCCGGCCGAAGAGCGGTTGAAACTGGGCTTGAATGAAGTGGCCGGCGACTTGATACTGGAGCTGCCAGAGTTGAAGCTGGCATTAGAGTTGGAGGTCTGAATGGAAGGCTTGACTGGTGGAGCCATGCCACCAGTGCTCTTTTTGCGACTGAACAAGCCCATTGTGAATGGGTGAGTGTAGTGAAGAGGAAGAAGGGGAGAGGCGGAAGAGCAATAAGAGAGAGAGTAAAGATATCTGGATATCAAGCCAAACTTTCAAGAATTTTTGGGTGCAGAAATCGAAAGTCTTTCCGTGGGTTAGAGAATAACAGGAGAGGCTTTTTCCTGATCAACTGTAGACTGTAGAGCTTGACAGGTTGGTGAAGGCGGGAGGGAGGGATGTGTGTGTGGGGAAGCCTGTGGTGGTCGTTTCGTGCAGGCGCTGTGCTGTCACGATCTGCGGCAAAGTGTTGACAGGATAAGCAAATTTGGATTTTCGAAGTCGACCGATCACATCAGTTGGTTGTGTAAACGAGACGACGGGCCGAGGATGGGCGGGTAGAGAAGGTTGACGACAGTGAGCGACGAGGTCCCAGAAGAGAAAGAAAGAAAAGATAGAGAGCTGGACAATGGATAGAACAAAAGAGAAAGAGGGATCGTGGACCAAGCAACAAATTCGGCTGGAGCAGAAAAGATATTCTTTTTGAGAATTGGGGAGGGGGGGAATGGATGGACGACTCTCTCAACAAGACAAGCCCGTTGTAAAAAGAAAAGAAAAGAGCAGAAAGAACAAACGCTGATTGCTGATGCTGGTGCTGGAGGGGTAGCTCCTGTCTGTAGCATCCAGGGGTACGTGCAAGGTGTGCAAGGAGGCCTGACGTACAGGGGGGCAAATTTCCGTTTTTGAAGACAAGGTGAATAATAGCCAAAGGAGAAGAGAGAGAAAGACAGAAAATGTGAGCAGAAGGAGAACAGCTTAGCGCAAGCTTTTAAGGGTCCCGGCTGGCTCAGGGGAATGAATGGTTGGATCAAGAGCGCACGAGATTGGGGGCGTGTCTGTATGTGCTGTGAGAGAGGAAGAGAGGAAGAGAGAAAGAGAGAAAGAGAAAGTGTCTGTGTATGTAAGTAAGTACGTGCGGTTGTAGTACTATTGGTTTGGCTGGCCAAGGTTCAGGGTATGTAGCAACAGGTGGTACTGGTGCATGTAGTAGTACTACGTGCTACTTCAGTTGCGTGCGTCTAGGTCGACTTTGATGTCAGGATGGGGCGGGTGTAGGTTGATCAGAGTTTGCAGGCAAACAACAGAGAAAGAGAAAAGTAAGAAGGCATATAAGACCGATAAAAGAGCGAATAAAAAAGGAATCGAGCCGGTTAACCAGAAAAGAGGTATCGGGCTGCTAGGTTTTGTGCTAGCCCAGAGAGGCAGGGAAGTCCAAGTCCACAAGGAGAGCCAATGGATAAGGACCGAGACCGAGACCACAATGGACCATGGAACTGCACGGCGGACGAGCTGGCTTTTTGTCTTTTTTGCCTTTTCTGTCTGCTTGTCTGCTTGAGCGTAGATGGATGGGCGTTAGAGGGTCACGGACAGCAAAGCGCAGCGACGAGCACGGAGGGGGGAAGAGGACGGCAGAGGACAGAACAGACAGAGGCTTGCTTCTGCAGGCTGAAGAGAGCAAAATAACTCGAGGGGAAAACGAACATGAATATCTTTGCACATGAAAGAAAAGAGCGCGGAGATGAGTATGATGCACGAATGTCTTGACCAGAGATGAAGCAGGTTTCAGCGAGTCAGCCCAAGGAAAAAGATGTGAAAGGGCAAGAAAGTACAACAAGAGAGAAAAAAGCTCTGGCAGCGGAAGGATCAATGACCAAAACAGATACTCGGACTCTAGAGGGTTGGCCCGTATTGTACCAAGAGAAGCATGGGAAAAGGATTTTGGGGGTGTAGTGGTTAGTTGCGTCCAGGGGGTGAGGGGAGGGAAGGGGGAGCGACAAGGGGGGAGGAAACTGGAGGAGAGAAGAGGTGGGTGAGTAGACTTTGCATAAACAAGATAACATAACAGGAGAGGGGACGGGACAAGACAAGACAAGCTCGGATATAACACAGCGAGAATGGAGTGACAGAGGAAGTACAGGCAGGTAAAGAGGCACTAGGAAAGACAAAAGGAGCAGGAGATGGTGATAGATGGTGAAAGAAACGGTAGAGAAAAGACTCACCTTCACGAGGTCAACCCCGCTCTCAGAGGCACGATCCGGAAGCAGAAAAACGAAGCGAGAAGGAGAGAGAATATTAACACACACAAGCAAGGAAGCAAGGAAGAGCGAGTCCAAGAGAAACAAGGGAAATTCCGTGCTCGCAACAAAACGAGCAGGCCACGCCAGGCCAAGGCCAGAACATGGAGGGAAACAGTGGGCGAACTTTTCTCTTGTCTGGGCTGGTGTGGTGGTGCCTTGGTTCTGGTTCTTTCTTAGTGCTGGACTCTGGACTCTGGTGCTCCTGGTATTGGTACTGGTTCTGGTTATGCGCAAAGTCGGCTGTAGGCCCGAGCGGTCTTTTTGGGTCAAATAGACAGAACGGCGCAATAGCAAGGCTTCCTTCAGGCCAAGTCCCCTCTCTTCCGGCCGGCGTCAGGTCGATCAAAAGCAGTAAAAGAAGAGCTCCCTAAATGAACCCAAGAGCAGGGGTTCCGTTCCGTCTTCTTGTTTTTTTTGTTCTCGTGAGAAAAGCGAAGGGGGTTCAGTCAAGTTGAGAGGCTGTGAGAACGAGAGAAATAGAACGAGGAAATCCTGTGATAAGATGCATGATTTAGCCAAGGCAGCTGACGGGTTGTGGGCTTGGGGTGGACTGCGGCGGATGAGGATGGTGATGATGATGAGATCTCTTATATGCATGCGACTGCATATGTGCGAAATGGGATGTTGCGTATGGGTATAGGTATGGGTATGGATGCGCATTGGCTGGCCTTGGCCTTTTCTTGCCCTTCCTTCCCTTGCCCTGCTTTGCCTTGCTTTACCTTGCTTTACCTTTGCATGCAATGCATGTGTGTGTGGTGCACCATGCAACCAACCTGCAGGAACTCAAATCATATCAGGCGGCGGCGGCAGGCCAGTATGTGATGTGTCAGTTGTTCGTGGCAACACAAGTAAATCAGTCAGGAGGCCCGCCCGGCTGTGTACGAGAAGGAGAGTGAGTGCGTGAGAAAGAGAGTGAGATAGAGAGACTGTCAAACAATCCCCTTCTCCTCTTCCCCTGGCCCCTGGCCCGCCCTTCCCTCTCCTCCCACCTGCAAGACCCCAAGATGCAAATCTTTTTGGGATCCCGTCTTGTTTTCCTTTTTGTATGCTCATAGGGTCACACCAGAACCCGCATCGCATCACATTGTACCAGGTTCTCTTTTGTCTGTGGCCCTTACATCAAGGTTTTCACAGCAGCAGAAGACTAGAAAAAGGGAAAGAAGATGCATCTCGCCAAAGCAAAACGCATCTCGCCAAAGGCATGGTGCCCAAGTAAGGCCAAGCCCGGCGCGGGCCATGGTAGTAGAACAAGCAGCAACTTGCTGAGCTGTACAAAGAAGAGCCGTCGTCCTCTGCCTTGCATCGCCTTGCTTTGCTTTCCTTAGCTTAGCTTTGTTTTGCCTGATGAATGGGAAGCCATATTCGGGTAACGATGCACCCAAGCAACCAGGAGGAACGGCGCAGGCAGAGAAAGGAAAGGAAAAAAAAGAAAACCGCAAATCTGCTAAGCACCACTAGTGTGTACTGGATCCAGAGAGCGAAAGAAACCTCCGTTGGCGAAGCGAACGTTAAGAGGGCCTAAATTTCGAGATGGGATGAGACAAGCTGGCGGGTTCGTGATGGTGACTGACGAAGGAGAAAAGGGGTGGAGTGGGCGACGAGGGCGCGGATGATGGCGAGGATGACGAGAGGAGGAAAGGGGTGATAGGAGAGAGGAAAGAGGGGGAAAAGAGCTACGTGTTGTATAGATTGGACAGATTACAGATTACCCATTCATGTACACAAATAAGAACGGGCAGGAACGAAAAACTCTGCTTCGTTACCCCTCTCTTGAAGCCGTGGCAGTTGCTGTATTCGTGTAGAGGACAGGTTGACAGCCGGGTCAATGAGAATCACAGCCTGAGGCAGCGATTGACAGATACTTGAAATGAAGAGGGAGAAAAAAAAAGAAGTACCATGTACCTGAATGTAGACATCAAGACATCACAGTTGTGATGATCGCCGCCCATCACATCACATCCCAACCAGCATCACATTATCCCGCCTGTTCCCGTCCGCCCGCCTTGTTGTCTGTGAGCCTAGCTGCAGACGACTGCGTGTGTGTGCGTGTGTGTGAAAAAGACCTTTGTTGTGTGACCTGCATGACTTGGTGTCTTTGCGCCTGGTACGCCCTTCCCCTCTCCTTACGGGAAGTACAAGTACAAGTATGTACATGCATCACAAATGAACAGTGACAACGAACCAGGGGAGGCAAGCCCTGTTCAGTCTAGGTCTAGGTCTAGGTCTGGGTCTGGGTCTGGGTGTTAGGTTCAAGCTTGCATAACAGGTTGCAAGAGACACAACACGGGCAACGAGGAAGCACGCTGGACATGTACATGGACATGTACTTGCATACACTCGTACATGAGTGTACTGACAACGACAGTGTACGCACGTTACGTTGTATGATGAGTCTCTCTCTCTCTCTCCCTCGAACAACAACCATGGGAGCTTGGACGTGCTCTGCCTCCAGTGGAGCCAGCCATCCGCCGTGAGGTCCGTGACCAAGTCCGTGACATTGTCTGTGTGTCAAGTTCAAGCCAAGTCAAGTCAAGTCAAGCCAAGTCAGTCACTCAAATCAGCCACGCCCAGGGACTCACCCGCGTCTCTGGGGGAAGGCTTGCTTGTGTCGACACTATTGTCTTTCTATCATGCGGCTATTTTCCAAGTGGCCGGCGACCGAGATCTGAGCTAGTGCCCAAGTAGGCCTTTGAGCCGTGCTCTGTATCCTTGACAGCTTGGATTAGATGTTGGATTTGGATGTTGTTGCTTGTTGATTGTCGGCCTGGCTGTTTGGCGCACGTGTTATCAGAGGCTAACTTAACTGTCTTGCTAGCCGTGGCTAATTAATGGCTACTAATAGAGGTAAAATACGAGGATACATGCATCCGTCTTGGCCTCTCTGCCTCTGCCCCCTCTCACCATATACTGTGGTGCCTTCATTCTCTCTTCGCATCAACTCTCCTCCAACTCGTTCACCCGCTCTTTGCTCCTGTCCCCCACATCCTTGATCACGCACAAGGCACACACGCGACAAACGTCTTGGCTCTGGCTCCAGTCCTGAACCTGTCCTGTTCTAGGGCCCTCCCCCTCGGTTTCCCCTGCAGCTTAGAGCAATAGAGCACAAGACAGCGCCCCTCCCCCACTATAGCGCCCACTACAAATCCCACTACAAAGCCCACTATAAAGCCCAATAACTCTAGGCGTCGTCTTCGCATGTTCTTTTGGCCCCACTTATGCTACGCTCTATGCTCGTTCGCGACACAATTTTCACGCAAACTTCTTTTGTGTCCGCCTCTTTCTCTTCTTCTCTTCTAGCCGAACGTCTTCCTTCCTCTAACAGCCTTTTTTTTTGTATGTGTCTTTTTTTTTTCTTCAACGCGCCGTCTCGGACACCGGCTCAGCCTAACAGAACCAAACCAGTCCAAGTGGTCTAACGCCACGCCAGCCCACCCAACGCCGGGCTAGCAGGCGAATATACAGTGGGGCCACCCTATCCGGCCCGCTATGAACACGGAGGGAATCCTTCTCCAAGCGAATTGTAGCACATCCCTGCTAATATTGAAGCATAAGGTACAAAGGAGTACCCCCCCCCCCCCCCCCCCCCACCCCCCCCCGGTCCTCGGACTCGGACATGTTTTTTTAGGAATATTTAAGTCGCAGCTAAATATACTAGCCTTCTTTCTTGTTTCTCCAGCTCCTTCATGGTTCGTTCAGCCAAGTGGTCCCATTTCATGGGAAACATAGAGATCTAGACCTGGGCTTGGGCCTGAGCTTGCCTTGCGTGCGCTTGGCACTCGGCGGGATTTGATAGACTTTTTGGTCGCTTTGGTTCTGCCTGTGGCTTGACATGTTGTGGACGTGTGTACATATACACATACACATACACATACATGTACATATACATATACATCTATACACCAAGCCAGGCATGATTGGCGTCTTCTGTTTCTGTCCCATGTCAACCTAACCCTAACCTCACCTCAGCCATCCCTCCCCCCTCCCCATCCTCTCTGCACCAGCAATGCATAAACGAACCTCTGCTGTCTTGTCTTGTCCTGTCAAGCGAGTTCTTTGCTGGCAGTGACTGATAGACTGATGTACTGACTGACTGATGGCACCCGCCACCAATCTTCATATGGACATGGCACCTTGGAGAGGCACTTTTCTCTTCACACCTGGAGATGTGCCAGGCACCATCTCATCCCAGACAATCAAGGAGAAGGGAAAAAAGGAAGAGCAAAAAAAAAAAAAAAAAAAAAAGAAGCCGTGCCGTGTATGGAGATACATGCAGAAACTTCCGCATCCTCTTCCTAATTCTCCTTCCCCCTCCATAATCTAGCTTTACGATCTCCGTCCGCCCGTCCTGTTTCTTTTCTTTTTACTTTCCTCCCATTTTCCTCTTATCTTCTGGCTGTGGGTAAATGAACGTCTTTTGCGCTGCAAGCAAAATTGTGGTGGCATGAACACAAAAAAAAGAAAAGAAAAAAAAAAGAAAGAAATCCTGGAAAATGAGACAACAGGAAGCCAGACTCCACTCCACCACAACCGTTCTGCCGGGTCGTCAACACCAATGGCATCGTAAAGATAAGCTCAGTGATAGTGTTTAAGTGGAGATTAGAGGAGAGGATGTTCAAACAGAGACAACAAGGACAAGGGCCTCTCCGGGCTGTGAAGGAGAGCAGAAGTAACGAGGACGAGAGAGGGAGAGAGGGAGAGAGCAAGAGAGCAAAGGCGAGGACGAGGACGAGAACATCAGTCAAAGACTAGAACTGATACACAAGAACCAACAAGACCAGGAACGCAACTGGGACTGGAACTGGGACTGGGCCTTGGCCCTGCCCTGGTATGTACATGTACATGTACTTGTGTGGTATCACCTCACCACTCTCCTACCTATGTTCCTTGCACGTATGTATGTATATATACAACACGCACACGCACATGCACATGCACATGCACATCCATCCACATACATACCATACCTTGCAGACACACTCGTCGGCTTCAAGCCAACTCTCACCCAGTTATACCCATCTTGCTGGTAAACAAACCCTCCATAGACTAAAGACTCCCCCCTCCCCCTCCAGGCCTGGAGATATCGGACAAAACGCCCCAAAAATAACGCCGCATCTCATTGTGTGGCTGGCTGGCTGGCTGGCTGCTAGCTCGCTGCTGTGATCTTGTGTGCCCAACCCACGCGCGGCCGCTTTTCGTGGTACCGCCTCAACTGACGGTTGACGTTTCTGTGCTTAGATCTTGGATGTGAGTGACGAGTGCCAGATAGCGTGGCCATCCGCCTGTGAAAGACGGCTATCATGTGTAGATGAAAGACAGCTATCATCTGTAGATATGCACTGCAGTCTGCGCTCATGTCACCCGGTCCTCTATCTCTCATTCTCCTTCTCTACCACACATATAGATAGAGCTGGCCAGGCCTTTATCCACTATCTGATTGCTCCTCTCCTCCTCCCCCTTCCTCCTCCCCTCCCCCTCCTCGCCCTTTCTCTTTCCATCTCAACATAACTATACACGCTTGCATGAAGATTGCTAGTGCCTCGATATGGCCTTGCCCTGCAACTAGCCAACCGACATGGTCGCTTATTCAGGGAGAAGAAGGAGAACAGGTCGTACGAGAGTCGATTCTTATATTTGGCATCGACTATAGTAGCATAATTAGCACTGCTGCTATAGTGTTATACAGGGTATTCTGCGAACAGGCGTCTTCCTGACTCTGTCTCTGTCTCTGTCTCTGTATCTGTTTCTGTCTCTGCCACTGTTATGACCTCGTCCTCGTCTTCATCGTCGCTTAGCTGGCTGAGTGGGTGTGCGTGCCCGTCGGTTAGCTCTCTGGTGCTGACAATCACAAGTCCCTTCACCCCCCCTCCCCCCTTCTGTAGAGAGCCTATATTCCCTGATCCCAGTCAGCAGCAAGAACAACACCTTACGTACAGAACTGACATGACGGGCAATCGCTGGAGCACAGTTTTAGGGGGACTCTCACTTGCCTGTACTTTGAGGTTTGATGCTCAGTCTCAGACCAGGCAGACAGACACTGGCCTAGAATTTGACTCTGACACAGGCAGGCAGTAGCACAGGCTCAGGCTCAGGCTCAGGCTTAGACATAGGCATAGACACAAGCTCAGGCTCAGACTTGGGCTCAGGCTTAGGCTCAAGCCCAAGGCTAAACAGAGCATGAGTGAAAGCTTCTCTTCTGTCCTAGTTCAGGCCTGGCACATGTCAGTATCACAACCACAGCATCAGTGCTTAGCTGCCTGGTACAGTACAGGCCTTTGTGCCTGACCGCAGTAGCACTGCTACCGATATTGTTGACTAGTTGGAGACTAGTCGGTAAAGCATGTCGCCCACAAACCCTCATCACCTACCAACAGCACAGCGCCCTGTCCTGTGTCTGTATCTGATCGCCTCGCCTTCCCCGAAACCAAGCGGCACAGATTATTGAGGAGTGCTGCATCTGTACTTACATACCACCACAGTGACTGGTAATGAACGCTGTGATACATCCACCATTGACAGCCCTGAACAGCCAAAGTAAGCTACCCGAGGGCTAGTGGAACAGGACCTCCTCGACCCCTCCGCCCATCTTCTCTATTTCTGGTAAATTACCTGTATATGAGCATTAGCACCCTTAATAGTACCTGCAAGCGAGGTGCTCTGTTCGTAATCCCACCTAGAAACACGCCAATGCAGATACATGTAGCCCCAAAGAGGGGAAGCAAGAAATAGAAGCGAAGGGGGGGGGGGGGGGGGGGGGGGGGGGGG